>JAGMWT010000029.1:0-271988 GCA_020744415.1 Dendryphion nanum | reverse complement strand
GCTACATAAAAAAAGCAGAACTAGGCTTATAAATAAGTTTAGTAAGAACTAAAGTCTTAGGTCTTATTCTAAGTATTAGTAATACTTCTTTTAAAACATAGTAACCTATTCTTAAGTTTAATACTTTATCTTTTAGTTTTCTAGAAAGATTAGTTTTAGAAATATGCTTTTAACTTCTTAAAGTAGTTAAAGTTATTTTTTAGTTCTTATAAGTTTTTTTAGAGCCTTTCTTTAGCATCTATTCTTTTCTAATATATAAAAAGTAATTTTTTTATTTCTTTTTTTATACTTTTTAATTTCTTTAACTTTATATTTTTTATTTTTTTTATAAGTATTTGCTTTATATACTGCTAGTTTAGTGTTTTAAAGTACTTTCTTAAGTAGTAATAATAAAATATAAAGTAGATTTTTATTATCTTAGGTAGCTTAAGTTAGAAATTAATAAGTAAGATTTATTACTTAATTTTATATAGTCTTAGTTTAATATAGTCTAATTTTCTATTTAGCTTTTTACTTTTAATATTTTTTTATAAAGCTAAACTTTTTTTTTTTTTTTAAAAGCAAGTTTTTTTTATATTTCTAGTTATAGTATTTCTTATTTATTTTATATAAATTTAGTATTTTCTTAAGCTATTAGTATAGTTACTTAATAGTCTAGATAGTATTTTTAGTGTTTTTACTATAAGAGTTTACTAACTTTTCTTTATTATATATAGTTAGCTTAATTCTATAGTTAGCTATAAAAGTATTATGCTTATTATGCTATGCTTTAAGCTATTATATATAAACTAAGCAACTAGTAGTAGTAAAACTTAATTATTCTATTTATAGTTTAAGTAGCATTTTAAGTATAATTTAACTATTTAGTTTATCTTTTAGTAATTTTATTAGTTTGTAAGTAAAATACTATTAATATTAACTACTTTATTCCTAGCTTAGCTAGCATAGTTATTTAGAACTTAGATATAAATTTAACACCTTTATTTAATATAATTTTGTCTAGTATTTTATGTTTAGTAATAATATATCTAAGTATAGTATATAAAAATTATTTTGCTATAGTTGCTTCTTTATAAGGGATTATATATGCATAGTGTGTAAGTTTATTAATAACTACTAAAATTATATTATATATTATTCTTATTACTAAGTTTTTAGATTTAGTAGTTTTATAATAAAGTCTATAGTAATTGTTCTCTAAGCCTTTTTAGCTAGTTCTACTTATTAAAGTGCTTTATATAGTTTGTGCTTAGTATACTTATTTTATTAGTAATTATTATATTCTTTTAGTACTTTTATAATTAGTTGCTTTGCTTATAGAAAGTAGTATTCTTATAAAATATAGTCTTATATCTTTTTAATCCTTTAGTAGCTATGTGCTAAGGCCTTATAGTATTATTTTATAAATTTTTTCCTAATCTTCTATAGTATATATATATGTCTATAGATTTGTATAATATTATCTTCTTCTTTAATAGCTATCTATATGTTTTTACTTCCTTAGTAGCTTCTCTAGTTGCTTTTTATATCTATTTAGTCTATTTATGCTTTTGCTATAATAGCATAACCTAATTAGCTAAGATCTATAAGTAGTTAAATACTATAGTGCTATTTATATTAAGTTATAATAGTATACTATTTATTTTTGTTTTAACTTTATAGTCTGCTTATTAGCTAAGAGCATCTACTTCTTAGTTCTATATTCCTAAAATATAGATAATTTTAAAGTTATAGGTAGCTAGTTCTTAAGCCTATCTAATTTATCTACTAATAAAGAGTTTATTAATTATAAATTCTTATAAGTTTTTATAGTTTAAGTAGATAAGGATTTTATACTTATTACCTTAAAAGTATACTTTTTATTCTTTTAGTGCTTTTATTATAGCTAGCAACTCTTAGTTATATATATTATAGTTTCTTTTAGTACTAGTTATTCCTTTAGACTAGTAGCTAATAACCTTTTTTATATTATTCTATCTTTGTTATTAGTATATTCTTCTAATTATATATTCTAATGCATTAGTGCTAACTCTTAGTTTCTTTTCTAAGTTATATAGTTCTAGTATAGAGTTATTAGAGTATTATTCTTTTACTTAGTTAAAAGTAGTTTCTTATTCTTTTTTCTATATAAATAGTTAGTCTTTCTTAGATAGTATTATAAGTAGAGTAGTATTTTAGTCTAGTTTCTAATTAATTTTCTATAAAAGTTTACAAATCCTATAAAGAATTATACTTTTTTAAGTTCTTAGGAGTTAGCTAGTCTTTAGCTTATTTAATTTTGCTAGAGTCTATTTATAAAGTGTTTAGTTTAATTATAAATCTAAAGTATATAGTTTATTATATATAAAATTTATATTTTTAAAGCTTTAGGTATAGTTTAGCTTTTATTAGCGCTCTAAGAACTTTCTTTATATACTCTTTATATTCTTTAAAAGTCTTAGAATAAATAAGAATATTATCTAAGTATACTATAGTAAAGATCTTTAGGAATTACTATAGCATAGTATTAATTTTTTATTAAAACATAGCTAAGGCGTTTGTAAGCCTAAATAGTATAACTATATATTTAAATAATCTAAATTTTGTTTTAAATACTATTTTCTATTCCTTACTTTCTTTTATTTTAATCTAATAGTAAGTATTTGTTATGTCTAGTTTAGTAAAGTATTATGCTCTTTATACTTATTATTATAGTTCTATTATAAGTAGTAGTAGCTATTAGTTCTTAATACTTTTATTATTTATTATTTAGAAGTCTATGCAAAGTTATAGTTTAAAGTCTTTTTTTTTATTTATAAAAAGAATAAAGTAAGTAATAAGCAAATTAGATTTCTTAATCTTCTCTCTTAGTTACTCTTTATTAATATACTTTTTTAAGATTATTTTTTATTTTTAGTTTATAGAGTAGAGTAGCTTATTCTTTAGTATTTCTCTTTCTTTAATTTAGATCTTATAATCCTAGTCTTAATGTTCTAGAAAGTAGTTTTTAAGTTCTTTAAATATTTCCTTAAACTTTTAGTACTGTTTAAGAATGCTTACTATATTTTAGTTAGCTATAATCTAAGGCTAGTAGTTTTAACTATACATTATTTCTTTACTATTCTAGTTAATTTTTAAGTTAGCTACTTTAAGCTATGTTATTCTTAGTATAATATCTTATTTACTACTTAAGTTAGTTATTTAAAAGTTATTTCTTATTTATTTAGTTCTTATTTATACTTAGTAGCTTTGCCTTTAGTAAACATTATACTATTTACTTTATACATAATTAGGTTTTAAAAAGTTTCTTTTTAATTATATATACTACTTTTAAGTACTTTTCTCTATTTGTCTAATATATACTTTCTTTGCATATTCTCTAGATATATAGTTTCTAGTAGCTTTACTATTAATTAATACTAAGGCCTTTTTGCTTTTAAAAGTTACTTTAAAGTAGAGATATTTATTATATGTCTTTAAGTAGTTTATATATACTCTTTTCTTGCTCTTTTAAGTTAAAGTTAAATTATATAATTATGCTCTTTAAGCTAGTATTAAGTATTAATCTTTTACTATATATATTTAAGTACTTATTATAATAACATTAGTACTAAGGTCTACTAACTAGGCATTTATAGAAAAGAAAGGTTTAATTTAATATAAATATATTTCTTTTTATCTTAAGTTATAGCTTAAGCTTATCTATAAATTTCTTCTTTTGCTAGAGCTTTAAGTATAAGTTCTTTATTATCCTTAGCTAAGTAGCATTAGTATTTTACTTTAGCTTTTTTATATATACTATACTTAAATAGGCATAAAGCCTATGTAATTTTAAAGTATGCTATATAGTCTAGTGTATTTGTTTATTATCTTTAGAGACTATTTTATATCTCTACTTAAGCCTCTAGTTAGTAACTTCTATAAGAATCTATTATCTTATAAATACTTATTTAGGCTAGTATTTATTAATATTCTATATTATCTTTATAACTTTTTACTATATACTTAAGTTAAAGTCTAGTTTTACAAACTAGAAGTTTTATTTAATTTATCTTTTAAAATCTATAAATTAGGTGTTTTTTAGAGTAATATTTACTTAGTCTATGTATAGTTGTCTAACTATATATAGTAGTTTTATTTTATTAACTAATTAGAAGTTGTTTACTTTATTTTTAAGTTCTAAAGTTGCCTTAGCTTCTGCTAGGCCTAGGATTTCTATGTATATAATATTTCTTTAAGAGGCTACTTATACTATTTTAGCTAGCTTTTCTTATCTTTATATATCTATCTTTCTTATAGGTCTTTATTCTTTAGGGTAGACAGGATATCCTCTATGCATAACTCTATATATACTATTTAGAATAGTATTTCTATAGCTTTATTAGAGCTATATTCTTTTATAGACAAGCTTTTACTATCTTCTCCTAGTAGCTAAGTATACTATTTATTATTACTAAGTATAAATTTCTTTTATAGTAGAGAGCTTCTAGTTATAGATACTTAACTCTTTCTAGGCTAGTATCTTATACTAGCCTTACTATTATAGTAGACTATATACTTATTATTAGCATAGGCTATCTAGCTTATAGTATTATACTAGCTAGTTACTAAGATTTTTTCCTTTATTAGTCTAAGTTTCTTAGGCATAGTTTCCTTATTTGCTGCTACTTAGACTCTTTAGCTTTTATTACTAGTTTATCTTATAGTCTACTTTAGTTTTTTATAGTCTTTAGCAAAGTATCCTAGTATCTTATAATTAAAACAAGCTTTTTTTTCTAAAGTTTTTCTTTTTCTTTAGAGTTATATTAGCTTTTTCTTTTGTAGTTAGTGCTAATATATATATCTTTTATAAGTTATAGCCTATAGTAGTTTTTTTATTTATAAGGTTAGTCTCTTTATAGTTAAAGAGCTAACTATTCTTTCTTTTTTTATATTTATAAGTATAATTTATTATTATATATATAGCCTAGTTAATAAGTCTTCTAAAAGTGCTTAGTTATTAACTTAAATAAGCTTATAGCAAAGGTTATTTTTTAATCTTTCTTAGTATTTTACTATAAAGTAGTATTATTCTATTAGACTTAAGAGGCTAACTATTTAAACTTAAAATATATATAAAGGTAAACTTAGTTTATTTAAGTTTATTTAGCTTCTAAGTTACTATTTTTCTATATTAATATCTCTAAAAGTTTACTTAAGTTTAGCTTTAAAGTATTATAGTTAGTAAATAGTAGCTAAGTTTCCTAACTTTTTAAGTTTTCTAAGAGCTAAAACTACTCTTTTATATAGTTTTAGAACTATATAAGTAGTTTTTTTTAAAGTATAATAAAATAAAGAATACTTTTACTACTTTTTATTAGTTAGTTTTGCTATATAGCTATATAGATTACTATGTTTCTAAGAAACCTTTAAGCTTAGATTAGTTTCTATTAAATTTCTATGCTAGTAATAGCTTAATTAGCTTAGATTAGTACTTAGCTACTTAGTTTATTAAGTTATTTATTTTTTTTTACTATAATTATAAATTCTTTAGCTTTCTTATATTTTCTTTAAGCTGCCTAAACTCTATAGCCTAGGTGCTATCTATGTCTAGACTAAATCCTATGTCTAATAAGAGAGTTGCTTTCTTAAAGTGCTAGCTGCTATACTATTATTATTATTATAAAACTAGTAGTTAAAGTATAAAACTTTAAGTTCTAAGTTAAAGAAGTAATATAAAAGTAAATAGTATAGTAAAAGTTAAGTAAGTTAAAACATATTTTATATTTAGAATATTAGAATAAAGTATAAGTAGTACTAATTAGTAAAGAATCCTCTTAAGGCAATAATTAATTTAACTATAAAACTAACTATATAAAAGATCTATAAGTTTATATATTAGTCTAAGAAACACTAGCTTAGTCTAGCTATTTAATAAAAAGAGAAGAAGTAATCTATGCTATAGAGATTATAGAGCACTGCTTTATAATCTATAAACCTAGATTATAAAGTACTAATCTATAATTTATAATCCTAGATTATAGATTAGTTATGTGTTTATATTATGTTTAGCCTTGTCTTCTCTTACATAGAAGTCTTTATCCCTATAAGCCTTGCTTCCTAACAAATTAGGTTCTATAGGGTTAAACTAGGGTTCTATGCCTTTGTAGAGAACTATGTTTGTAACAATTAGAATAAAGTATATATAGTACTAATAGTGTGCTAGGGTAGGAAGTGCCACCTCTGCTCTTAGGTTTATAGCCATAATTCTAGCTAGAAATAGAGATAGGTTTTTCTAGTAGGTTTAGTAGAGGGGTTTACTTATTTAGTTCCTAAAGAAACTATTCTATCTATTATCTATCCTATCTAATAGAAGTTATCTAATCTTTGCAGAATAATTTTAGTTTGCAGTCTTTAGTTATAGTATAAAAATTAATAGTAGTACGCTATAAAAGCTTTGTTCCTTATGTTCCTTCTTTTAAGAATTCTTTTAACTTAGGCCTCATGCCTAAACACCTCCAAATCTCTACACGCATACCTTATCTAACTAGCTACTCCTACACCTAGCGAGCATGTCTTGCTGGTATAATAGTTTAAGAATACTTTTAAATTAATAATTAATTTAACTATAAAAACTAACTATATAAGAAATTTATTAGTTTATATATTAGTTTAAAAGATACTAGCTTAGCTTAGTTATTTAATAAAAGCTAAGGAAATAATTTATACTTTTTATAATTTATATTAAATAAATTACTTACTATTATAAATTGCTTATAATCTATAATCTATATCTTTTAGTAGAATAAATTAATAAATTAATTATATATTAAAGTTATATTTTACTTTATTTTCTTTTATATAAAAGTTTTTATTTTTATAGGCTTTGCTTTTTAATAAATTAAGATTTATAAAGTTAAACTAAGGTTCTAAAGCTTTATAGAAAACTATGTTTATAATAAATTTATTACTAGCTTTATAATAGTTTTATAACTTTTTTAATTATTTTAACTTAACTTAATCTTTTTTATTTTAAAACTATACTTAAATTTTTTATAAGATTTTATTAAACTAGCTAGTACTTAAAGTTAACTAAGTTTTTATATTACTTTTTTATAATACTATAGTATACTTTACTTTTTTTTATTTTTAATTATAAAAGAAAAGTTCTAATATCTTTAGTAAAGCTATTTTTTTTAAATAGCTTTTAAATAATTATTTTAGATAATATAATACTTTATATTATTTAAATTACTTTTAGTTATACTAGGCTAAGAAGCTTTATATACTATTAGTTTTAGTATTTCTTAGTAGTTAGTAATTATATCTAATATTATAAAATTTATAAATAGAATATTAATTTATTATAATAAAATAAGTAATTTAAATATAAAAGTTATAAAGTTTATAAAAAAGCCTTAGATAATTATAAAAATATATAATATTTATAATAATAAACAAGTAGTAAAAAACTTATAATAAAATAATATTTATACTTTCTTAAAATAGATAAATTACTAATATTTCTAATATACTATAATTTTAAAAAAATATAGAGTTAGATAACTAGCTTAGCTAAGGGCTAAGTTACTTAACTAAAGTTTATTACTTAAAATACTATAATAAGCTAATAAAAACTATATTAATAATAAAAATTTATATTTAGAAATTAAATAAGTAAATTCTTTTATAAAACTTACTAAAATACTTTATCTTTATTTCTAGCTAGAATTATAGCTATAAACTTAAGAAAACTTAAGAATAAAAATAATACTTCTTACTTTAGTATAATATATATATAGTTTAGTTTTATAAAATAATACTATACTATTAAAGTAGCTAATAATTTATTAAATATTAAATATTATTTTATTAATACTTTAGTTTTATTTAGTATTACTTTCTTAGTAATTAGAGCTTTTATATTAGTTTTACTTAAGTTATGTACTATTATAAATACTTTACTTTAATATAAAAGTATATTAAAAATTATATAGCTTATAAAAATAATAGACTTTTTTATAACTATATAACCTATCTTAGTAGAACTATAAAAGGCCTTGCTATTTTTAACCTAGTAAACCTATTTATATAGACTAGATTAAATATATATATAGCTGTGATAGATGCTAAGTAGGCTTGTAGGCTAGACGTTTGATTTGGGGGTTGTCTACGTGGTTATCTCAGAGATAATCTGTAAACAACCGAGCGTGATTAAGAATGAATCCTCTTACTAGGTTGTTAGAGAAATGAGACAATACTCTTAAGCTTATCTCTGACGGCCGATCTGCCGGATCACAACATTGTTCTAGCAGCGTCGATATGGGAGAGAATTGAGATGCGCAGATCGTCACTAGGAGCACTTCAATCAATAGAGATGTTCTTTGAGTGGCCAGGTACTTCACAATGCCACCGCTTACAAGGAAAATGATCGAACCGCTCTTGCCGTGACCTTGTGCTGTGGATTTGAGATTTGTGCTGAAGGGAGAGTATTTTCTGCTATAGGTGAAACCAGACGGTATTTAAAGTAGGAGACCGCAACAAAACCAGTGTGAGCGGCTGGTAGATAGGGCTATAAATCCCAAAAGATTGGCTCTCGCACCTAGCTTGAGATCCACATGAAAGTCAATGCGATCTTGCAAGTCATCAGCTACATAAGGTGGCAGCAAGCGGGGTTCGCATATGACTAGCGAACGCGTCATGGGGCCTTTTACTTTGCCAATAGGATACAGGTTCAATACTGAATATATATCATAATGCCACCATACGTGCCAGGAGCAAACAAAAGCATCGATGACACTAGCAGAGAAGACAGCCCACCCGCCCGGTCACAACATGGATAATGCTTGGTGATTAAATAGAATATGATGAGAGAACCCAAGACTATTGAGCTCGTGTAAAAGGCAGCGCCAAGTTGGGTGAAGATGGTATTGTGATATTCTATCGACAATGGATTTGTCACTGACGATAACGAATACATACGCTAAAAGATGCACCCTTCTTACTCTCCACTCATTCGAGTTTGAATCGCACCTCGCACACATCGCACCAATTCACCATACCACACCATCGTTCCGTTCTAGGAGTACTGAATTCTATAAGCCGTTTACTCGACGCCTGAGAGAACTGACCACGAGTATCAGTCTGTCACAGCTGCGCCCGTTAAGTCGTACCTGGATTCCAAAACATGTTTTGATGATCAGCCCCAATCAGCTTCCAGAGTAATTACATGTTCATGGTACAATACATGACGGCTGCTTAGTGAAATTGTATACATTACATATCATCGGAACAATGCCTACGGATGCCTAGAACCTTATGTGGAAGCTCACCTGTAAGGTTAGCGCGACGAGGCAAACATGTTCTGCCGCTTGATGCACGAGATGTTAGGGGCATAGCATTACTGCACAAAGTCTGCAATAGTCCTGCACTAGTAAAAGTACTCGAACAGTAAAAGTCACCACCTTTGAGTATAAATGTGATATCGTTTACGCTGGTCAGTGTATCGGGATGGTCGTTCCGAAGGACCGAAACACCCAAGGTTCTCTGTAAGCTTATCCGCAAACGTGTATTAGCGGAGTTTGGCTACACCTATTAGGCAAATTTCCCTCTAACCGGTTCCTTGAAAAGCGCAAAACATGATCCTCTGCTAGAAAGTTTTTGTTCCTTTCTCAAGTGCTACAGCTAACAAACTAGTATATTAGTAAGATGTATAATATCATCCACGCTTTATCGGAAGACTTGACTGCTCGTGCCAATAGGGCGGACAGCTGTCATTTGGATCACAAAAGCGCCAGAAAGGGTTACAGGTAAACAGCTCGGTAGGAACACGCATACTGTCAGTGCCTCGCCCCGCGGGCCAGACGCCAACGGAAAAATTTCATTTGATAGCTAGCGCATCTTTGGGGGCAGAAATAACACGGCTGCCTAGCGAATCCATTTGGGTTTTGTATGCTTAATCTGCTCAACGCCGCATTAGTAAGCATACCGCCTTGGAAGACTGCGGGGAAGGTTTCATTCACTTAATAACTCAAATGCCTCTCTTTCTCCCCATCATCCGTAGCTACCTCTTTTAGTCAGGTACACGCCGTTTCTATTCGCAGGTCTCCTTTTATTTAATCTCGGGAACAAGGTTGCAGCGATGCGACTTCTACACTTCGATTTCGCTAAGGACCTTGTCTCAACAAACTTCAGTGGGAAGATTATTCCACCATATGCCATCCTTTCGCATCGATGGGGCGATGCTGAGGTTCTATTTGAAGATATCGACAATAAAACTTATAGAGAGAAGGCGGGTTATCAAAAGATTGAGTTCTGCGCCAAACAGGCAGCTCAGGATCAGCTACAATATTTCTGGGTCGACACATGTTGCATCGACAAATGGAACCTTGAGGAGCTCTCAAAAGCGATCAATTCAATGTTTCGTTAGTACTAAGATGCAACAAAATGCTATGTATTCTTACCAGATGTTTCAGTAACCAGCACAACAGAGATAGCTCAGCGAAGTGAGTGGAAGGCATCCTTTCGGGCAAGCGCATGGTTCACTCAGGGCTGGACACTTCAAGAACTCATTGCTCCAGGATCAGTCGAGTTCTTTTCCTTAGAAGGCCAACAAATAGGCGATAAACAATCACTTGAACAGCTAATACATGCGATAACAAAAATTTCGATAGAAGCGTTGCGGAACTGTCCATTAGACGAGTTCCCAATATCTGAGCGGATGCAATGGGGAAAAATGCGCGAAACAACTGAGCCAGAAGATAAGATATACTGCCTTCTTGGAATTCTCGGTGTTTTCATGCCTGCCTCCTACGGTGAAGGAAAGGAGAAAGCATGGCAAAGGCTCCAGATTAAATTGGACACGACAAGTGGTGCTCCGTCCATCATTCCTTTTTCCCAGAACGATCGTTTCGCTGGCCAGGAGTCACAGCTCGCCGAACTGGAAGCAGGACTCTTCAAAGGCAAGCAATCTGCAACAATGGCAATATTAGGACCTAGTGGAATAGGTAAATCACAGCTAGCACTCGAGATTGCGTACAGAACAAGACAAAAGAACAAGGGATGCTCAGTTTTCTGGATTGATGCGAGTAACATAGACAGTCTCTATCAATCGTACGCAATCATCGCTCAGAAGCTTAAGATCTCTGGCTGGGACGATGAGAAAGCAGATGTTAAGCAGCTAGTGAAGCTACATCTAAGTAGGAGGGACGTGAGCCAATCCTTACTCATTTTTGACAATGCAGATAGCCTGAATCTAGGGTCAGTCGGTTTGTCCAAAGCACGAGCTGCCAATTTGATCGATTTTCTACCACAGTCTAAACGATGTTCTCTCCTCTTCACAACGACTAGTAGCAGTACAGCTGAAATACTGGCATTGCAGAACATTGTGGAGCTAGGGGAAATGGCGCCACGCACGGCTCAAAGGATGTTGGAAAACTATTTAAATACTTCGGGAACCACAACTGAACAGCTGGAAGCGGAACTTTTGCTACAAGAGCTGTCATATCTTCCCCTAGCAATTGTACAGGCGATAGCCTATATCAACAACAGTGGCAGCACGCTACAAGATTACCGATCACAATTGGCTAAGAAAAGGGAGAGAGACCTTGAGCGTAACAGCGAGTTGCTAAAAGGTACGCGACAGGAAAGCGGTATAGAAGGTTCTGTTGCTAGAACAATCTTCCTATCCATAGACCAGATCCGCCATGATAATCCGCTGGCAGTAGAATATCTATTACTTGCGGCCTGCGTCGAAAGAAAAGACATCTCATTCGACATTCTGGGAGGGCCATCACATCGTGAAAGGGAAGATGCAGTAAGAACGCTCGACAACTATGCCCTCATAACAAGAAGACCTGCCGAATCTGGAATCGATGTTCATCGACTAGTACATCGTGCTCTACGGGGGTGGCTCCAAAACCAGGGGAATTTGGATCAATGGACTGAAACTGCTATCAAACGGCTAAGTTGCGTGTTCCCAGACCAAGGCTACAGTAATAAGAGCAAGTGGAGAAGATTACTTCCACATGCTAAGTACGCTCTGTCGAAATGTCCCAGTGATCTAGAGGGCACGGATAAGACGAATCTAGAATGGAGATGCGCCATGGCACTTCAGAATGATGGACGCTTTAGTGAAGCCGAACAGCTGTTTTTGCAGGTGATGGACACGTGGAAGAGAATACTTGGGGATGAGCATCCCGACACGCTAACTAGCATGGCCAATCTAGCCTTGACGTTTTGGAACCAAGGCCGGTGGAAAGACGCTGAAGAGCTGGAGGCGCAAATAATAGAGACAAGGAAGAAGGTGCTTGGGGACGAGCATCCCAACACACTAACTAGCATTGCCAATATGGCCTCAACGTTTTGGAATCAGGGACGGTGGAAGGAGGCTGAGAAGCTCTCTATACAAGTTATGAATATACGAAAGAGAGTGCTTGGGGATAGACATCCATCTACTCTTACTATCATGACTAATTTAGCATCAACATATTGCTCTCAGGGCCGATGGATAGAAGCTGAGGAGCTGCAGGTGCAAGCAATGGATACAATGAAGGAGGTGCATGGGGATGAGAATCCTGACACGCTAACTAGCATGAACAATCTAGCGTCTACATACAGGGAACAGGGTCGGTGGGAGGAGGCTGTAGAATTAGAGCTGGAAGTCATGGATGCAAGGAAGAAGGTGCTTGGTGATAAGCATCCTGATACGCTGACTAGTATGGATAATCTGGCTTCGACGTATTGGAACCAAGGCCGATGGAAGGAAGCTGAACAGCTTTTTGTGCAAGTAACGGAGGCGAGAAAGCAGATACTTGGGGATGAGCATCCTGACACACTTACTAGTATGTCTAATCTAGCCTCAACGTTTTGGAATCAAGGCCGGTGGAAAGACGCTGAAGAGATAGAGGTGCAAGTAATAGAGACAAGTGTAAGGGTGCTTGGAAGCGATCATCCTGATACGTTGACTAGTATGGTCAACCTGGCGTCAACATATAAGGATCAGGGTCAGTGGAAGGAGGCTGAAGAATTAGAGCTGCAAGCAATGGAAACGAGAAAGAGGGTGCTTGGAGATGAGCATCCTGATACGTTAACGAGCATGAACAATCTGGCATCGACGTACAGAAATCAGGGTCGGTGGAAAGAGGCTGAAGCGCTAAAGCTGCAAGTAAAGGCGATGAGAGAGTGTGTGATTGAGAACAAGTATCTAGACGCGCTGACTAGCATAGCCAACCTAACGTCATCGTACGGGAACTAATTCCAATAGAAGGATGCTGAGGCGCCGGAAATATAAGTACAGGAGACGAGAAAGAGGGTACTTAGGGACAAGCATCCGAACACATTAAGTAGTATGAACAATCTCGTCTATATATTGAAAGACCTAGGTCACTATGGCAAAGCAAAATTAGTGATGAGTACTTGAGTTGGTTCTCGAATGCAAGTCTCCTGAGCTCGCCATGTCCAGATTTCATCATGGCTAGGTATGCTGAATCTATGACGTAGCCTTAATTTCTAAGGCATCTCGGGTCGCTATCGCAGGCAATGATGCTGGCCCCACTGCGGATACCAAAACGGGCCCTAAAGCTAGCGTAGGAACGATTCATATTTGGCGTTTACCTCTCCAATCATAGAAATCAACACTTTCGTTTCAACAGTGCTTACATTGTTCTTAGTGGGAACGACAAGTGATACGTTGTTCACTGCTCATTGGATCTAGTATGCGATAATGGCATGAACCAAGGAGCGAAGGTCATTTCTAAGAGCGCCGAAAAGCTGGAGGGCGGGGTTGCTTACCTATATCTGTGCGCACAGCATCTCATAAGCGAGCCCCCACCAAGCACAGATTGGACTGCGGATTCCATTTTTGATTGTAGAGAGTAAAGGCGGAGCTGCAGGTGGTAACATGGTCAGCGTATAAAATCAGGCTGCTGTGGACGGAGCCTGTGTTATGAATATTCTTGGAGACTTTCAGGATGTGGTCACACGGATAATATCTACGTCAAGCCATGCTCAACATGTCAGTAGGGCGATGGCGAAGAAGAACAGCAAGGCACGTCGCAAGCGAAATTGGATTCTATAACAACAGAAGGTCCGTTGCATAAGATAGGTACACTACCGACTTGGAGAAGCGTACCGCATGACACGTTGTCGCGCGTGGCGGACAATAAGTTTTTACATGCATCGGCAAATATAGTGGAATGGGGTCTGAGAGGATTCAGAGAGAGAGAGAGAGTGCTTCACCAGCTGGAGCAGACAGAAGGGCCTGTGCTTGAAGGCATTTTAGCACGATGGGATGGTGGGGGGTAGTGGAAGGGATAACTCAAAGGCATGTGCGAAGATATTATGCTTTTCGTACATAATCATAGTCATTATGGTGCCTACTGTTAGGTTTCTCAAACACGGCTAGTTGCTTTGGCGCGACTGTCAACGTCAAGATGCATCCCGCTGGCAGTGATGCTATCTTAACTATATTTCCTGGGAGAGCACTGAAAGGCATGGCTAAGGCAGCAGCGAGTCGACTATTTTCACTGCTAAAGGGAATGCATATCGTAAGCCGTGATGAAGATAATTCTACAGTTGCATTGTAATGATAAACTGTATATAAGTTGGCGCTGACCACAAGTGCAAATAAAATCTTGGCTGTTGCAAAGGCACGGCTAACGCCACTGACGAATTCGTTTTGGATGCTGTAACGTTAGTGGGTCTCGATCAAGCTAGCTATGGGTTCTGTTTTGATTTCTGCAAGCTGGTTTTTTAAATTTGAATAGAGTAAATGTTTAATGTGGGCTGTTCTTAGAGTTTGTTTTGATCCCCACAATGGAACCGTTCCGGTGCCTAGTTTTGGATTCTAGCGAGTGCTCCTAATAGCAACCTGCTCACACGAATCTCTTTTATTTTGCAAACACTTTAATTTCTCCTTTAAAGTTCTATTACCTGCACCTGCATATCTTCGGCCTCTTTATACTGCCTTTAACACTAAAACGTATAGCCCAGGTCGGCCATGCTGGTGAGCGTGTCTGGCCCAAGCACCTTCTTCCTCTCTTACAGCGCTCGCCGATGCATTGCTTCCGCCTCTTATACTTTAACACCAAATCAAGCTGGGTGACGCTCGTGAGCACGTCTGGTGCTCAGCTCCTACAGCAGCCTTCTCTGCACCCAAATCGCCTCAACGTATCTCCAGTGCTCCCCGGTGTACCGCTTCCGTCTCTTCATACTTTCCGCTCTTTAAGAACTGATGGGAGAAAGGGAGACATCGTCTCTCGGCGTCCATGCTTTCAACGGCAGTCAAAAGTGACCAGAACTGGTTCAGTTGGTAGAGAATATTCATAGTCCCGTTCAGTATTGCCATCTGCGTTCTTCTTCTGAAGTTTGGCTTGCTTCCAGAAAATTGACCGGAGTAGTTACTTGAGTGCCGTTTGAACTTTGTGTTTTAGTTGAAATGGATATCGTTGGTGGTCCGCGCGCGTCTTTATCCAACGGCTCGAGCCCTTATCAAGTCATTCGCCTCCACAATTCATCCGGTGGGAGCAGCTGCAACGATTCAACGCAGGGAGCAAGGCAAACTCATGATGAAAAGAACCATATATTCGAGTTACACAACTTGGAGATGATCAAGCTAGCAGCAAATGAGACGGTCATTTAAATTAGGGTCATATTGCTTCGAACTTCAAGAAAATCGCGGCCTATTGGCAGCATGTGCTCTATCGTCTAATGCTTGGTCACACCCTCGGTAGTCCCTGCTACTCGATACTGAAAGCTCTGAAGAACCTTGGGGAGTGAATGTTGAAAATGAAGGGATACCATTAGACAGCGAAGAGAGATGCTCCGAAGGCGACGGTTCAGAGTTTGGCTTTGGCCTGGTCTCACCACTATGGAGGTCAGTAAACGCATGTGTAGCACCAAATGCTAGACTAAAGATTTTACATAAACATTCTCCGTTCCACATGCTCTAACTGCGATTCCACCCGTAGAGGCCGGGGGAAATCCATTTTGCGTTCAATCACCACCGGAGAATATTCGCCGTGCTCCTTACTCATCGAATAATCAAGCCGAGACCTTAGATTGATGATGACTTGTAGAGATTTGCCGTCGGATTTTGGAAGTAATACTGTGGGAACTGCTTGTTGATTGTTGGCGGACAGAGGAAGGGGAAGGAGTTCTAAGGATTGCGACACTGTGCCATCAGTGTATTTTGACAATCGGAGCGATGACCAGTCTCCGCCCTGAATCTAAAGTATGCCGCTCGTGGTTTTCTCTGAAGAGCAAACCGTGCAGCTAGCGTTACTGATAACTGGACTTCTTCCGAGATTGGTGACCTTGTTATCTGTGGGCACGAACGGGCTAAGCTGGGAACTTACACCGGGCGTTCGTGTGAAGCGTTTTTGGTCTGCTTCTTCCGACGAATTAGGCCTATATTGGAGCATATCTGGAGGAATCCTGATCACGCTGAGTCCACTCTCTCTAGACAGGACAATGAACTCTCCGTAGCTCGAGAATCTCGCTTCTTGAGGACTTTCATATATTAACTCAAGTCCATCTTCTAGAATGGGAAACCGAGCTCCTACACAAGCATTAGTAAGTTGCGATAGTTGCGAGATTGAAATATGAGTGTTTGAAGCTTTGTCAAGCCCTACAACCAGGCGGAAGGATACGTAATGAAAGATACTTGCCGTTGAGAAACGCCCATAAAGTGACAGTGACTCTATCGAAAATTGCCAATCTCGCTGCGCTGGGGTGAAATTACGCTTTAGGCGGTCCATGGAAGGAAATGGGAATATCTGAGATGTAGGCAAGCTTCTTCAGCTGTAGATTGCCTTCACAAAGGATCTCGAAGACGGCAAAATGATTTGTGATTGCGCCCCTACACTGTGAGTCGGAAAATAGCAAATATTGCTCTGTGGGGCTAAAGCAGACTGAATATGTGTACCACTTTTGGAGGCTGTAATTATGAGACTTGTTTTGACCAGGATCGACTAATTCAAAGGCCTGAAGATCTCGACTCCACTGAGTGAGGTGTCTCTCCGTGAAGTCAGCATGGATATTGGCCTTTTCCCAGGTCACGGTTCCATTGGAATATTGCAGGGAGAACACCATATGAAGTACCGAGATAAATAGCCCAGTGCAACTTATTGCCATGGGAAATGAAGTACTCCCATCACCCTGGTCTTATTCGTGGAGTAGTTGCCGCAGTGCAAGCCATATCTCGTCTTCCTCAAGAACAATCTTGGCCTCTGCAAGACAAGCCTTGCTCTCTATACTCCATACTTCGTAAGACACGATCCAATCGCGACATGCATCCCGCAGCTGGGTGGCGGAGTTCTGAAGTCTAAAGGCCTCCCAAGAACTCTCAAAAATTTTTGAGGGCCAGATACTGAGCTTGAAATTGAGCTGTCTTTGTGGGAAAATTCGAGAGATTGTCGCCAACGACCGAGAACTCTACTGTGTCCCTATGGGAGCTGTAGATACGAGATGCGTAACTTCTGTCCCGGTACGATTGAAAAGAAACTGACTGTCTAAAAAAGCAGCAGTCTCATCCCAAAGCACGTCAGGAGTGGATCGTAGCTTCGGACTCTATTCCCTAACAAGTCGTGTGATGTCGCGAAGAAATTCGTTTGATAACTGCAGCACAGGTCTTGTCGCGAAGGCCAGCCAGTAGAAAATCTGCTTTGCTGTATTCCTTTCGAGCGTTCCAGATTCCGCAATGACTAAAAGGACGCGGTCGTACATTTTGTCGAGGCCTTCAGGGTGTATGATATCGGTGATTATTTTGTGCCTCCTTGACGTGCAGAGGACTGGGGAGCGCAAGAGCTTGATCATCGGCGTCGCCCAGAGGAACATACCGTCTGCACCAGATACTAAAGGCTCTACCAAAGCATCCAGAGTATGCACGGGATCTTGTTCCAAATAGCCATCTTCTACGAGCGTCGCGATTTTATGCGAGAAATAAGTTCTGATATCCTCCTTGATGTGTCTTCTTCTCAATGATAGTCGTTGTTCTTCTCTCGTGCTTTGATGGAGCTGTAGCACTATAGGGCGACTGGAGAGAAGAACCCTGGTGGTAGAGAATGATGCAATGTATGAAATGGCCTTAAGCAAAGCCTGTCCATCGGAGCATTCGTCTACTCCATCGAATATGAAATAGACGTGCTCGATTTCTTGGACACAGAGTTGAATAAGACCAATCAGCTCAGTTTGTGAGGCTCTTGGCTGTCCAGTGCCATTGATCTTACAGAAAGCGATCTTGTCAAGCAACCGCTGATTATGGCAGTGTTTATGAAAGAGCTAAGTCATTGCCTAGCAAGTGTCAAAATATTAAGTCTCAATCTTGATAAACCTACTAGCACATGATTTGCAGTTGCAACTCAACTAGGATGATAACTAAACGTACCGTGTATCTAGAAGACATTTGAACCAAAACACTGAGGTGTAGGAAGAAATTCATCGAGTCGATGTAGATCAGTCCATTTTTGGAATGCCGGTATTGTCTGGATCCAGGAGTAGGTGCCCTCTTCTCTAGGGTTTAATAGTATCTCCAAGGCTTCGGCATAGTTTTTAGGAGGGTCCAGCCATCGACGAACTTCGTTGGATCTGGTCGCTAACGCCTACGGTGTTACAACCCACGCTGCTCGGTACAAATTACGGAGGAGTTTGGCACGTACCTTTCCCCTCTAACGTAAGGCGAGCCTTCATTTCGGACGTTTGCTGTTCAATGCGAGATATCTTCAGTCTACTTTCCTCAGCACGCAGTCGCTCGTCAGCTGATCGGCGATACTCGTCTCTAGCCAATGCTTCCGCATCGTCAACAGCTTTGGCTTGCAAGAGTAGCAAGTCTTCCCTCATGAGTCGTCGGTGGCGCGGAAGGCTTTCAAGGATATCTTTGAACCGAACATCCACTGGTGTCCACATTAAGTCTCACAGGACAGAGGACTTCCGTTTAGCGCCTGTCACTATTTAGTTCGGTCGAGGAACGGAGATGTTCTTATACACACTGCCGTCCAGTTTGGTGAAAACTTCGGCTACTATCTGGAAAGAGGAGAAAAAAATCCTCGTACATTCCTTCTAAGTAGCGGTTTATTCCCTGGAAAGTAGGCCTTTGGGACAAAACGGCGATATCATCACACTTGGGCAAGGCCTCAGGGAACCCTAAAAGATTGCGGCATATTCAGGATGTAATTGAACAAGAATGCCGAGGGCTGCGAAATACGGCTGCAGTCTTTCAGAAAACCTCGCAACACGATCAACAGCTTTACTCAAACGCGTGCTCTGCTTTTGTCGCGTGAGGATCGATAATTTTTGTACGCTGTCTAGAAAATCATTGGTCGAAACACATGAAGAGTATCACTGGCGCTCGCGCTCTGAGAGTGAATCCAGGAAGCGCTTGAACGCATTATCGAAAGCCTTGTTCGTGCTTGCGCTGCAGCCTTGTCAGCATTATGACGCAAGAATTTGATCAAATTTACCTCATAGAATATAATGGATGAGATGTGAAGCGATTGAAAGGAGGAGAACATTTGAATGCAGAGTGTGAACTCAGAATTTGTTGGGTGGAAGAGAAAACCTGGACGTCGAGCTTCGTGTTTTCCTTCACCGGTGAGAAGCGCCTCCGTCTTATAGCGGTGTGCATGACGCATATGAATGGACCAACGTAAACAAGGGTCCAGAAATCGATCAAAAGAATGTCCGAGATGTATATCCTACAAATTGACCAAATGTCCACCACGATCATGGCGTTCTTCGGCGTTCATCCACCTCCAGTGCAAGGTCAGGGCAGGAGCGGGTCGGCCATCTTCTCAGCTGGTGGTGGCAACTGTTGAGGCTATGCCACTTCCGTGCCATGAATCACAACTATGATACTTGCTTACTACACTGTCCACTTGTATTTAATGTTTAAGTCCGATGTACATTACACTACAAGCAAATAAAGTACATAGCGAGTGGTACCTCATGCCTTGTGTACCTTCTTCTTGAACTTTCGCCACCAGCGCTCTTTTGGGAGCGGGTCTGGTCTGAGTAGACTACTCTCTAGGGAGCCAGGATTGGGCAGATTGGTACTGTCGTCTGCAACCTCGTGCCTTGAACCATGACTTGAACCATGACTTGAACTGTCAGTTCCATGTCTGTGCAACAACTGCTCGAGCGAAAGCTGATGATCTAGACATGCCTGAGTTGTCGGATGGTCTGAGCCGAGAGTGGTAGTGTAGCCAGATGATGCCCTCTTGTAGAGCAGCATAGCTTCTTCGTTCCGGACCCAACGATGTAACAGAAAGACAAGGCAGTAGACGCTGGTCAGCGTGTCGGTGTGCTCTTTCCCTAGCACCTTCTCTCTTCCCTCCAGCGCTCGCCGGTCAGAACGTCTGGGGCTTATGTATTTAGAATTTCCACATCCAATCGACTCTTTCTAATGATCCTTGCTACTTCTGGACCGTTCCGAAGCAGCGGAACACTGTTGAGAAATTTTCGGAATAGCTTAGGCTTGATCCGTACAGACTGACCTGCCCATGCGAGTCACACTATAGCGTAGTGAATTCTGAATCGTCTGTGAATTGCACAAGCTTTAGGCCTGCTTCGATTAATACCTACAGTCTCGAGACCTGTGGTTTGAATTCCCTTGTCTCCCTGAACCATATTCGACACATCAACCAGATTATGCAGCATGAACTAACGTTAGATGGCCTATATCTACAACTAGCTATTTGAAACAGGAAAAATGTCATTGAAACTTCCGATGTGTTGAGGCATCGATGTCCGAAAGTGCCACAGTGTGGAGAGAACATGAGATGAGTTCCCATGGTTTTGCGGGTTGAGATTTTGCCGTCACTATATATGGTTTGGCCAACAATTACATACATGGCTCGGCAGATGTTGGCTGACTTACAAACACTCTTATGATAAAGAGGTATGAATAGAAAATGAAAGAAACCTTTCTGGGTATAAGTGTAAAATCCTTTTCGATTGGACAACCTAGATCCTGATCAAAGGTTGTGCTACTACGCAGTAGCCTTCTTTCCAGCGGCCATCCACGCCTGCACTGCTGGTCGGTTCATGCAGCGATCCCACCAAGCGCCCACAGCAGGGCGACCTCGCACGAAATCCTCATAACCAAGCATGAACAATCTCAGAATGGCAGGAATGTAGTAGATATCCACGAGACTGAATTGATCCCCGGCCATGTATCCGCCCTTCTTTAACAGATGCTCTTGCACGTCAAAGAACTCCCCGAGCGATTTCACTGCCTCGGATACGGCAGCTTCGTCAGTGGGCAGCTGAAGCATATTCGGTTTCACAAACTTCTCGATGGAGATCCTTCCTGAGGGCTCCGAGAAGTAGGCATTCACTACGCAGGCTGCCTGATCAAACACAGCCGAAGCTTCGACGTCGGATGGGGATGGTAGGAGCGGAATCGAGTATTTGGTCGCGAGGTATTTGCAGATCGCCTGGCTCTCATAGAGAGTAAAGCCGTTGGGATAGGTTATGGCTGGGACTTTGCCCCATGGGTGGAGTTTTAGGTATTCTTCTGACTGGTGCATGGTCAGCCTCCGCGAAAGGAACTATCTGGTGAAGAAAATGCTGTGTTTGTGGATGTTCTTCTGGAAAACGACATAGCCTTACATTTTGCCTCCCCTTCAGGAGATCGACAGCCTTGAACTCGAAATCGGTGAAGCCACCTTCGGCAAGCGTCAAGCGAACTCGGTCAACGTTTGTCGAGCCAGGGAAACCGTGCAGAGTGAAAGCCGGCATTTTGGAGGTGTGGAATAATCTTGTTGTGAATCGGGTGCTGTTTGCGAGCTTGAACATCAGATGAAGATTGGAATGGCTAGGAATGGTGGCATTGACTCGGAATTTATACTGCAAACCTGTTGTACAATGCACATAGCCACTTCGGAGACGATTCGTACATTAAGCGTTAATTTATAATGACCTAGACGATTTATTTGGATACGGATGATGAAGCTTTTCCAAAACTCGCTGTGATTGGTCGGTTCGCCGTAGCTCACCATTCGGGTTAGCGGCGACACATGCTTACTCGCACTCGCCCGTGACATAACTCCGCTTAGCCTCAAAGGATTCTCGTCTCCACACTTGACAGGTACAAAGTAGCTCCAAGTCGAAAGTTTCATTCGTCTGTTCGGTGTGACTGCTGAAATCGGTACTCCCTCATCGCCTTGATCCGTAACTGGTGCGCGGCAGCGTAGATGCTCAACATGACTGACACAGACGTGGCCCCCAAACGCAGCACTAAGCGTAGAGTAAAGGGGAGAAGTGGATGTACTACCTGCAGGTCAGTAAGAGCGGATGGTTCCAACGTCTTTCTGTTTTCCAAACTACGTCGAGTTGAATGCGAACTAGCAAGTACTTAATCTGCGACAGAAAAAGGAAGATTAAATGTGACGAGAACAAACCATCCTGCCAAAAGTGTGTCACCACGGGACGTACCTGCGACGGCTACGAATCCCCATTTATCCTGTTCACTAGCGAATCGCTCGAAAAAGCCAGTGCCGGCAGTATTCTGTCGAGCTGGGCCTCGAATACTGCCCTCTCTGCTTCTCGTGCGGTCACGCCTCAGCACATCGATCTTCTCAACGGCTGCCTGTCGATCAAGAGTATAGGTGGAGCAGAGATACTATGTAAAGAAGAATCAAAACAAATCCTCCAGGCTGGCGTGACCTGCCCGATCATACGGCACGCGATGTTATCCCTGAAAGCCTTCCGGGCAGATCTGGAAGCGGTTGTGGATGACCCTGCGTCGGATGCTTGGCCCACGCCGACCTATCACTTTGGCCTCGAGCAATACAGTATAACTCTCCGGGGCCTCGCTTCCAATCTTCTCGCCCCTGGTGCAAACTTGTCCAGTTCCCCACTTCTCTGTTGTCAAATCCTGATCAGCATTGAGCAAGCACGGATGAACTACGTTGCGATGGCCCATCACATACTCGGAGGACTCAAGATCATGCACGAGCACCGGGCACGGCCGTACTTTATCGCGCCGAGTGTTCTCGCACCAGCAAATCATGTGCAGTTGCCTTTACTCGATGTCTTCATTGTCAAAATGTTCGCCGCACCATGTAAATTTGCGGACTCTCCAACAACAAATAGTGTCATCGGTGTGACAGACTCATCATCGGATCGTTCCAAGTCTCCCAACGACAAGCCCGCTACATCTCAGGATTTTCGCAAGATTGCGCCCAATATGCGGACCGAGCTGATAAAGATAGCCGGCTCTACCCTTGCCTTTCTCAACAAAGTCGCTCAGGTGAGATGTGCGGAGGTTGCTCTTGAACTGCTTTCGGAAAAAGCGGTTCTTCTTGACTCTTTGGAGTCGTGTACGATCAGCCGCGAGCATGAACATTCCAGCCCTGAGCCTATCCCTGTATACTTCATGCGCCTGTTCCACCAGACTTTGAAAGTCGTACTTTTGGGAGCGTTGCAAGTCGAGTCCTGCCAGAATTACATGGCGACGATGCAAATTGAGAACAACCGACTCCAGAACATTGCGCACACTGTGAATGAAAGAGTTAAGGGCTATACAATAAGCAGGAGCAGCAATAACAACAACAAAAACCAGGAGAAACGATGATATCAGGTGCAGTCCCACCGTACACGTTGGCATTCGGGGTTGAACGAAACCAGGTATCTCATTGACTACTACACGCTGTATTGCGACATGATTCTGTGAACACCACGACCCGATCTGTCACTACCTACTCCGCAACGCTAGCCACCGGTCTTCCCTAGTAACTGGCACCGCGTAAAACGCTTCCCCTGCGAGACCCAGGCACACTACCTATGTAAATAGCGTAGTTTGCGATTCCGACGATGGCGGCGAAAAATATAGATGCAATCCGGGGAATTGGCGGGCCGGTGGAGGTCCAAGCGAAGTCAATCAACCCGAGGGGCAGACATAGATGGCGCGGTGTAGAGAAGCGCTCGTCGTGCGGCTTCTCCCGTCGTTCCTTCATGTTTCGCTCGATGGCCGGGATGAAGGATATCCATGCGATGAAATCACCGACGCCGATTGAGACGAAGACGAAGGCTAGACCGACGGCGTAGGCCTTGAAGTCGTATTGAGCGTACACTAGCGCAAAGGACTGGATGAACATGAAGATGAGAGCGTTTGAGAAACTGGAGAGCAGCGAGAGGACTAGCACGATGGGCTCGGCGAGAAACATGCGTCGACAAACACCATCGAGCTGCCGTTCCTCGGCGCTCTCTGCACCAGATCCACGTTGAAAAACAGAAAATCAATCGGAGCGAGTGCTGACCCTTGCAGAAGGCCGGCCTGCACCCAGCGCACGATCGTCTCGGGTATCTGTTGCTGCGACAGTCTCCTGAGCTCTGGTTCTTTGGACACACACTGTTGTAGGCGCCTTTGACATCAAACGACACCAGCGATAATGTCTTCTTCCCTCGCCACGCCTTGATTTCTTGAAGCTCGGCATTCCGGTTCTTAAGGTATTGTCGCTCCGCCTCGACGTTCTCGATGATGGCGCTCCGTTGCACTATAATCTTTTTCAGGCTCTCTATGATCCCTAATACGTCTGGTCCTATGCTTCTTCGCACGTCTTCGGGCGAGAGCGATCCACACTCGGTCGCGCATTGCGGCACCTCGTACGGGACCAATTGCGGTGCGCTGGAAGGCCCGCGATTCTGCGACAGTTGCAATGCAGCGGATCGCGTGCTGGTCTGAAGGGATCCTATGGCTGTCGTCTGGGTCTGCAGAGACTGTTAAGTCTCTAGAACCTTTTCGCTTGGCTTCCCTGTGCGTCCTTTTAGCTGTACTAGTGGTGGTGTTGATAGGAGGTAGTTAAGGGTTAAAGTTGCAATTAGAGTTCTGGCGCGATGATGCGGGAGCCTTATACATCTTGTATTGAATTGAAATATGCGCCATGCCTATTCTCGCCCAAGTGTGAGTCCTAAAAGGAGCTTTGGCACACGCGGAGAACTTTCTGGGGGCGTCGATGGCCTCTGTTGAAACAACCCTCGCCGTTGCATCTTTGTAATCCTCACACGATAGCACCATGTATTGTAATTTTCTATTGGAAAAAGTGTCCCGGCACGTTGTGAGTCCTGGTTCGCAGTGGGTGACTTATAATTCCACACCACCGACGCAAATCAGCTAGCTGTCCCTAAAAGAAGGTAAGCGCTCGCCTACGTGCATGTCCTTTCCCTCTCTAAAGAATTTCCCTGCCCTTCAAGCTGCAGGAATGTAGGGCCAGCACATGTGAAGAACGTCTAGCTCATGTGTCAAGCCTGCCTCCCTGTCCTTGCTTATTCTCATCTGCTAACGTTGGATGTGCCCTTTTGGTGGGATAATAGACTGTTTCCCAGGTTACTGTTTCAACTCATCGTAGTTGGGGTTGTGATTTTCAGCGTCGTCTTCGGAGTTGTGACCTTCGGCGTCGTATTCGACGTTGTCATCTTCCTCTTCATCGTCGTCGTCGTTAGTGTCATTGTTGCGGAGCCTGATTATGCTCAGCCTTATTCTCCTCCGCTTCTGGATCTCGGTGTATTCCTCATCAGAGTAATAACTGTCATCTGAATTATATCCAAAGTCGTTGTTGCTCCAATGCGTCGTTCTCCAGTCCATTTTGCCCTCGTTGCTGGTGTAGAGTGCATGATCAAACCCCGTCTTGCAAGTCGTTTCCTGCATTGATTCCAAATTGATCTTCGCATCATACCCTGGATCCCAATAGTCGTATCTATACCACGGTCGCAGACCTTTGTCGCCGTGTCGCGTGCTCGATCGATACTCGAGAGGCTTGTCTCGACCTTTTGGATTGCACATCGTGCAGTCACAGAACCATGGCGTCTTTTTGACCTTTCTAATGAATGGATACATCCTATTTCGGTCTAGGTACCGCACCAGATCGACCAGGTTGTGTTGCGTGCATCGGAAAGCGTCGTCGTTGTGTTTCGATCGGACTTTGCGAGCGATGACAAGATCGTCGATCCACTGGCAGAAGTAGCCCATTGGCTCCTTGAACAGTGCATCCCATTCTTCAAGGAAGCTGTGGAAGCCCTTCACTGCCGTGTCGGTGGGTACCTCTTTGTCATCGCCAACTTTGATGAGCATACGCTCAGAAACGAGGACACGCGACCCGGGCCACACCCCGACATTCTCACCATCGTGCCCTCTTCTCCGGTCAAATTCTTCGTCGACGCGCAGGATTAGGTAGCCGATCTTCTTGAGGTTTTCATCGTCGGTGAAGGAGAAGAATTGCGCCTTCGTCTTCAGAATGTGCGTCCAGGCCAAGAACTGGGCGAATTTGTAGCAAGTGTATTGCTTGAGATCCTGAAGGCCTTCCTTAGACTCGAGATGCGCTTTGCTGATTGGATACTGGCACAGCTCGAAGAGGCGAGCTTGTAGCTCGTAGGCGGCAACCATCAGAGGCTGTCCGTACTTGATGACCAAAGCTTCCGTCTCTTTCTTCTCCATCCGCTCCTCCTTCGACTGATCATATTTGTCGGATAATCGCTGGGCCTCTTCCTGAAGCTTCCGGCTTGCCTCATGAGCCTTTCTCTGCAGCTCCGCATTTGATTCCTGGGCATCACACTGCAGCTTTTTGGTTGCTTTGTGAGATTCGCGCTGCAGCTTCTGGGTTGAGAAGTGATTGACAATCGCAATGGCGGCAGTACCGAGTAAAGAGATGACGGCGAGGACAACAGAGACAATTGTCGCAGCGTCCATGGTGCAGGTTTCAAAGGAAGAGCCCTGTTAGCAACTCAACGCGTCTCTTCGGCACAATTGAACTGACATCAGGCACCGCAACCGGTATACTGTCCAGCACCTTATATGCATCTTCATTTTTCAGCTCTGCAATCTAGACCTGCAGATGATCGGCACTCGTTGCTCTGATGCGCATGAAATTAGCTTCAGTGTTCGAATTGTGAGGGTACTAGCCTACTGCAGAACCAATGACTATCTGGACAAGAAATCCGATTGTGATCAGTAGTGAAGGCTGAACCGACTCCTGCTGTTCACTGCTGTTTAAGGACTAGCTTGCTCGCCAAACTTGAAGCTGCCGGATCGGGTTTGGTTAGCGTCCTGCAGTGATCGCCCGCCAGCCAGCCATGCGATTCATGTTCCCGTGTTTTAGCTTCGAATGTCTCGATGTCACGTTCTCGCATGAGTTAGAGCGTCGTCCGCATTCACGGCAATACAGCGTATGGAGAGGGACATCACCTTGTTCTGCTCGGCCAGCCCATGTGTTAGGGGCATCTGGAAGGAGACCTTGGGCTAGCACCTGGCCGGCTTAGTCCTCCTCGACCAGTGATACCGAAGGCAACTGAAGCAGCCGCTGAGCCCCTTCAGAGGGACCTGGCACAAACGCCCACAACGAAGGCTTGTTGTCAAATAGCCGTCACGTGAGATATGGGAGACAATACACTTGAAAGTAAGCGTTGCCAAACTATGTATGTGGCTGAAGTTCAAGCACTCACAATTTGTCCCGTCTCGGTGTGCGTCTCGTGACGCAGTGGGTGACCTTATTCTACCTGCACACTCCAATCCATCTATTACAGCTTTGGAAAGAAGGGAGTAGGTAGCCCTGCAAATATTGATATGTGAGGCTGCTGCTAATCATGCCTTGTGTAGCAGTGTAGGAAGTAAGTGGGCTCGCGAATGTTTCTAGTTTGACAGAACCAATGCTATTGTAGCTTGATGCCTAGCATTATCACTTTGATAACGGATTCGCTTGAAGTATCTCTCAGTCTTTGCTAGTGGACGTCCTACTGAAGCAGCATACCCTAGCTTTGTGTTACGGTTCTTGTAGCTGCTGACTATAATGTTACTCTTCTCAATATCCGCGCTTCTAGAACAAGCTGCCAGTTCTGCGCTCTAGTCCTCTGTATCCTTTAGCACCACACTATATTAATGATGATGGGCCTGATGGTCGAATTATCTGATAATGGTTAGCTTTACAACTAGGAGGTAATGGGCGACGTATTGCCTAGTTATGTTCTTGCACACGTTAATGTTCTTATTTTATGTGCATTAGGCAACACTCTCTTACTGCATGTTTTCTCCACAGAGAACCTGGCTAATACTAAGGTTGACGTTAAGACGGGCCTCCCATTTCACCCCAAAGCTATCAGTTCTGCACGGTTTGGACTACTTCATGCATGGCATCGTTGGTGCGATGAATCTCATGATTGCAACACGCGAAACAGTGAATCGAACCGAACGTTACTGAACAGGCTTCTCTAGATCGGTGATCCAGAGCATCAGCATGACGATCCAGATTGCTTAGATCTGAAAATTACTTTGGGTATAAGTGGAGGATCCGATATTAAGATGAAGGAGATTGTGTACAAAATCTAGCATGTGCCATCTTGGTCATGAATGGCATATAGCCGAGGTATCAAGTTCATCAACATTCCGTTTAAAAAAGTTGACTGGATTGATAAACTTTAGTTTGATGAACAGTGCGAGTGCGACTATGCTATTATTGCTAGCCTAGGCTCACGTACCTGCTAAGAAACTCGTACGCAACTAGAACACAAAGACACTAGCGCTAATCGCTTCCTGCCCCCTGCTAGAAGAACCTTCTTCGTACGAACCCCTCATAGAACTCTTTTCCATTCTTTAACCTTTTATTCTGTGCATACTGGCGAATTTGATTGATTGATATAATCACCTGCCTAGCCCATAACATGTGTTGGATGTGCGAGCTAGGGACGACTAGGAAATAACTATAGAGGTTGAACTGTAGTTTAGCATGGTTGAAGTCCCCATAATCTCAAAGGGACTGAGGCTTCAAGCTGTTATTGCAGTGGCAGATGCTATGAGGTGAGATAATGGATCCGAGGAGGAGAATAAACGTCACTACCTTCCAATAACCTAACTATGTCATCAAGTTCAGCTGCTCATGATTAGAAATCTCCACTTTTTTACCAGCCGGGCATGAAGTACCGGTCATCGGTAGTCTGTGAATCAAATTTACTGAAGGGTGCTGCTTAGGACGGCACGCAAAACACTCACCCCTGGCGAGTGCACAGATGGGAAGCTCCATAGACTTAGGCCGTCAACAAGGGTAGCGCGATTCGTTGTTCCGCGCTGAGGCTCGGCCTCAACTCAGTTACGTATGTCCACTATGAACATGGGGTCGTCAACAAGGGTAGCGCGATTCGTAGTTCCGCGCTGAGGCACAGCCTCAACTCAATTACGTATGGTCCATTGTGAACATGCATAACATCGCATAGTAACTACAAAAATTGTCAATATATAGCCACTAGTGGCCACCTTCTTACCAAATATCGTGTCATCACATCGAGGACCTTATTCGTGCGTGGATACGAAAAGGCACAACGGCACTCAAGAAAATGCAGTCTAGGCTTTTGTTTTTTCCCCTCTTGCTCGCCAATACGGGTGCAGGGTACCTCCTCCCAAACCCGCCAGGGAGATACAATGTCACATTGACGACTGGGGCCCTCACCGACTACAATCGCGACGCCCGAACATTGATGCTGTCTGTCTTTCAACCCACAACGTGCGCATCTACTGTGCCTGTCTTCTACATGCCCAACAAAACTGCCGAATACCAGGGATCATGGATCCAGAAGATGTTCAATATCTCCGTCGACCTTACACCTCTCTTCCTGGAGGCTCGCCTACCGGTGTGTCCAGATGATCCCAGTAGCTGCTCGCCTCTAGATGACACTCCTATCCTACTACTGTCCCCTGGATACAGAGGTACTCGCTTGTTCTATAATATCATAGCCTCCGCTATCGCCAGCGAGGGCTTCACAGTGATTACTGTCGACCACCCCGGAGACACCAACATCATCACCTATCCTGATGACCATACAGTCTACAGTAACCTCTCGAATGTCATCGACTTGGATGAGTTGGCCCCATACGCGTACGCTCGCGCCGCCGACGCATCTTTTATCATCGATCAGCTAAGTAACGCTACCGCCATGACGGAATTTCTTCCCCGACACGGGCCCCAAAAGTTTCCAACCGACCGCGTGGCCATACTTGGTCACTCTCTAGGCGGTGCTGCAGCTGTTCTCGCCGCTGGCCAGGACCCTCGTATTCGCGGCGTCATCAATTGGGACGGCCCATTCTTTGGCTCGCTACCACCGTTAGGGCTATCACAGCCAGTACTATACGTGGCCACGGAGCGCGATGACGACCCCAGGTGGCTAGCCATATGGCCAGAGCTCAAGGGCCCGAAGCTATGGATTTTGGTCGCAGGTTTGTCGCACGAGGGCATGTTAGATCTACCTACGCTATTTCAGGCGGCCGGACAGGACATCGGGGGTCTCGCGGATATGCTGGGCACGATTGCACCGGCCGAGTGGGTGCGCATCCTGACGGCATATGCGACCGAGTGGATGAATGGCGCTTTTGCAGGCAAGGTGGGAGGGACGTTGCTCCTGGGCCAGGAGCCGGATAGATTTCCAGAGGTCTCTACCGTGAGCAAAGACAACTTTTAGTAATTGAGGTGAGTTATCTCGCAAGCTGAGTACACCTCACGACAGCGCAACACCCACAATTAATCTGCTTCTTAGTTATTCCTATGATGAAGGCCTGCTGAGTTGAGGTTCGAAGAGGCTTACAAAGCATTTACTTGGATCAACAGGAAAGCTTGGGATTTGGCTTGTTGTTCTTAGAACTAGATCTCTCTGCAGTTCTTATTTCCTTTTCAGTATTCCTTGGTTTGTCAAAGGTGATCTCTTTGCCATTATGCCAAGTATGTAAAACTATTGCATAAGGTGGGACGACATCATCGCCAATGAAGCTCTTCGTTAATCCAAAACTGTTGTTAATAGTGTGTTCTTAAATATGACTTGCTCAGGCATTGCGTAGACATTTCGGCCGTGTAGTAGACCTCACACTTAATAACTAGAGTATAGGAGCAATGCCTCTCAATTTTTTTATGATTATTATGTAGCGAATTACTATATATGGAAATTACAAAAGACATTGCTACTCGTGGCTAGTGTATTAGCGCGTGTGCGTAGCAGAAGTAGCGCATTGTCACCTGCAGTAGCGAAGATAGCCTACCCGCACCGACCCTAACCTTGTTTGCGCTGGTAGGTGATGTTTTTCGGTTGTGGGCGAAGCCAAAAACTGTTTCAAGTAGTAGGTCACAGCAAAACCAGCGTGAGCGGCTAGTAGGCAGGGCTAAAAAAAATCCAAGGTATCAAATGCCGTACCTAGCTTGAGATCGACATGGGAAGCCAGCGCGATCTCGCAGGAAGCGAGCACAATAGCTGACGGCAAGCGGAGCTCGGTCCAAAAGCTCACCAGCTGTTGCGTGACTTGTGAAGGAATCACGGGCGATTTATGTAGCCAATAGGGTACAGGCTCAATACTAAGGCTGCTTACATCATGTCAAATAATTAAACATCAAGATCTCAACGCACATATCAAGGGTTGAAAAACATTTTGAAGGTATGCAAAACGTGTATGTGTGGTTTCACTGTCTAATATTATAACGTAAGATATTCGATATTCACAAATAAATTATCACAGGATCATGCAATGGTCGAACAGTTATAAAGCGTGATCCCCGTTGATAGTAAGAAAATAGTACCCTGTTCGATAAACCTCCAATGCTCTATTGTTTAGCAAAACTTTATCAAGCGCTGTATAATTTGCCCTCTGTTAAAGTATTTTAAAAACGTAAAATAACTTCTTTTCTACACCTTTTAGAGGCCTCTATTTTTCTAACGCGCTAGTCTGTTAGACGGCTCGAGCACCTATTCAAGCACTTATTCGAGCATCTCGAAGATGAGCTCTAGGAGATGGATCAGCATCTCCATCTCCATCTCTCTCTATCTCCATTTCCATAGGGAGACTATTCAGGGAGATGGAGAGAGAAATAGAGATGGAGAGAAGAGAGAGAGAGAAGATAGGTAGACTAATAGTCTATGGCAAGGGGCCCGAGCTGTGTTTTCTATCACTTTTTTTAATAATTAACCTAACGCTACTATATGGACTTTGGCAAACGCGTTGGATAAAACATGTAAATTATCCAGCGTGTTAGACGATTTATAAATACAACTAAGGCAGGGAAAAGGAAAGTCCAGCGCCAGGGTCCAACATCCAGCGCGTTAGAAGTTTATCGAACAGGCTATGACTGTACTGCTAAATAGAAAGAAACTGGTTCGAGAACGTTGTAGTACACAAAACTCATTACGCATATTTACAACTGCAACAAGTTGTTAATTTTTGCGCTTCATGGATATGCTGGTGGAATATATACTTGGCACCGTCGTTTCGCCGGCCATTCCACATCGAAACTAACAGCGTCCGATTCATCATCTTTATCACTATCTGTGCCCGATATAGCATCTTGAGACGTATTCCATAGCGTTTCATAATCAACAATTAGCCCTCAATACCCACCAACAGCCGCATAGGTGGAATGATAAATCTTAATATTACTGACGTATCGTATCGTACTACGCGCCATACTGTCATCTCGGCCAAGGAATTGAACAAGTTCAACGTTAACTGGAGTCGGATCTTCTCTTTCGTACTGTGATTCTGAATGTGCCTTTGCTTTCCGAAATACAAAGCCCGGATGTCCAATGCATAGACAAAAAACCACGATGACGATGAGTCAATAGGCTTCGTTAGCAACATCCATCCATTTACATAAATAAAAATTACATTCTCTCTAACCAGATGCAAAGATCATCTATTAAGACATTTCTATCAGTAATAAAGAGAGCAAATGTTGCAATCCAAGTCTCTTGTAGAACTTAATAGGGAGAAGAAAAAGATGAATTTAGATTATTTAATTAATATCATGTTGAATCTATAAGAGGCCTAGTCTTGTGAGAGAACTATTCTGTAGTGCTTGGAACAGTGCTCTTTTAAGGGAGTGGAAAATTCATTTTCGTTGTGTTTCCTTTGTTTCAGCCACAGCTGGACATGATGTGATAGCTATGCCCGGATGAAGAAGTTTGGAGGCAGCCGAAGCTTTGTTGAACGAATCTCGACGTAATAAATTCTAAGAAAATAAGGTTGAGATAAGGTAGCTTTACACAGGAAGAAAGTACTAATAGGATTAATAGATATCCACAGGTCCTTGTTAGAACAAACAAACAAGTACTGAGAATAAATTAGCTAATGTGTCAGAAGTAACAGGTTAAGATTGAATGTGACCAGAGGAAGCTACACTATATCGGCAAAGCAAAATAATGCTATTAATTTCTCAAGTACTATCTTAGAATAACTCCAAAGGTGGAAAACAGGAAGGGTAAGAAACAGAAATATTAATTGCATGAATAGGCATACTCCGTAATAGAAAACCCGTGTCATGATTAGTGTCACTAGATTTCTGTACTTGTGCTTGCAGATCTCTTCCACTATTTATCAAAATTTGAACAGCTGAACTCAAATATCTCTTGAGTATCCTATAATCAATATATACCTGGACAGATAAGCCCAATTATATTCCTTGATTAGCTTGTGTTCATGTCTGGGTTTCCAGGTCACCCTGCCGATTCTTAGTAGGCAAAACTTTCTCTTTGATAGCCCTGACATTTCATTAGCAAGGCAATTGAAGGTAGAAATAACATGTTAAGTCTTCTAACCTTGCTCTGTGTGTTTCACGACCCTCATGAATTTCCATAGAGACAAAAATTCCCTTAGTACAACGGATTAGTATGAGCAGCATCCAGACGCTCTAAAGTAGAACTCACAAGAATTGCACTTAAGAGCCAAGCCATCGACCCTGTGAAAAGAAAAGCGAGAATAGTCCTCCAACCTGAACATCCTGTATGGCCAATAACGCCGAACGGTACAGTGAATCGGGGCCCAATTGTCCAGAACCGACCCCAATAATAGCCCCAGTAGTTCCAATACCAGTTCGAGGAGCAGGAGTTGTCTAACTGTACTCTAAATTAGACTAGGGACATGGTTTCTCTACTGATACTTACAGAAGCTAAAAGCCCAAATGCAACAATCGAGCAGATGAAAAATATGATATCAAGTGGCCACGCGTAGAAAGAGTATTTGAGAGGAGGGATCAGAAATAATGAGAATATCATCTCCAAACAAGAGATAACCTGGGCGTATATCAGGCGACCATCCGTAGGTCCATTATCCGGTGCGATGTGCAAAAGGTAAAAGAAGCGGCTTAGAAGCGCTACAACGATGATGGCGCTAGCAAGTTCGCCAAAGCGCAAGATAACAGAGACAACTTTACTTCCAGTGCCCATAGCTATAGATGAGACGAGTGAAATGGTTTAGTATAATTAGAGTGGTGAGCGATGCCTTTTCTGATATGGGGAGAGAGGAGTAAACTCGGTCTATATGTAGGAAGTAAAGACTATTACAGCCAGCTTGGTTTTCAACCGGAGAAAGCCGACAGCTGAGCATATCGATCGCTCCAGGTCCCCGCAGACATCTTCAAGCGCATATGCAGGATGTGGCCTGACATGAAATCATGCATCACATGCTAGGAAAAATCTCTGGATAAAGGAAACGCTTCCACCTCAAGTGATACGTTGCTATTGTTTGGTCGGACACGAGGGGGTTTACGTTCTGCTTGTTTGCAGGGGGGAAGCCTGTTTCTCTTTGCTTTCAAGTTTAGCAGTCGAGATGCCTGGTAGGGATTAGCTAAAAAACATTGCTGAAGTGGTTTATTTAACTCTAGAGGTTCCTTGCTCGTGTCCAACGTTTGCCGGCATTTATGCTAAGTTGTTGCTGTCTCTAACACCCAGAATGGACCACGTGTAAGAACTCACTCATGAAAATTTGGGTACGGAAAAACTAACGCATGCAAGCCTTGGAACTATGAATCCATTTACACGAAGCACGCTAATTGTTCTTTTAAACCAAACCAATGAAGAACTCTGTTTAGATACGGACTCACGTCAGCCTTTGAAAGGGATCTGGGCAACAGATAAAAGCCCACCAGCGAATATTTTGGCTGGTGAGGGTGGTCTATGGCAGTCGAAATCATCAAAACTAGGACGAGGCACAAAGGCATCTGTCGCATATCACATTGCAGGATATCCTAGTCAGAATGTGGTGGCGGTGTCGTGGCAGAATTCTTTCCTGGGCTGGAACACCTATCGAGGGAGTGTTACACAAAAAGAGTTTGACTTGCAGGGTTATGGGGTTAGTGGCGCTGATGCCATCGTCGTATTTGTTCTCCGTACGTTATCTTCTTGCTCAGTTTACCTTTTGAAGCTAATAAGCGATGGTGGCCGAAGGAAATGCAACCTCTGGTGGGGGCTGACGGTCGTCAGAATAAACTTCCACGTTTCTCGTCGGACCCTAAGTTAGCCCAGTCTAACCTTGGATGGGTACAGTCTGAGTTCAGGGTCCTGGATCGTTGAGAATTACTTAGTCCTAATCCGGTTTAGAATCGCTGAATGCGAAAGCGGGAAAGAATGATAATTCGGGCCGTTTGTTATGTTTCAACTTAATGTTGTAATTCCATCAATATGGTGTTCAAAACGTCCATACAGACATGTGACTTTCTGAAGATAATCCCACTCATACCTTGAACCTAGCCCTCGCCTCAGTTGTCTCGACAGCATATCTTAGGATGCGTCGCACTATCCCACATATTTTGCACCGATATCAATCTTGAAGTGAGAATGTACCCACAGAATCCTATACAGGGAGTACAAATTAAGAAGTGATGGACTTTAGTTGCAAGGTAGGCTTGGGGTGTGTATTCCCGAAGTCCAGCAAGCAGCTATTTAAGCCTATTAACTTTACAAAGTCGTTGGTGGTTTGCGTCTGAGTTATGCCCACTTCTTGCAGGAACGCTGGGACCACTAGCAACCTGTTTTACTGTTTGTTCGCTCACAGAACAATGGATTTATACTGATAGTAGAGATGAGAATGAAACGCAGGTTCAGAACCAATCAAACCGTTCATGGTGAGCTACATGACTTAATTCTCTTCATTCTTTGCCAATATTAACAGCTGTAAAATAAAAGCGTGATAGTACTGAAGGTTCTATTCCTTTGCTCAGGACTGGTATCAAACGGACTTAGCCTCATAGGCCGCTGGACCCTGTCAGCTTTCTTAGTCACTGCAATTGGCCTTTTCATACAGTGCTTTGGCCTCGCAGGCATTCTGATTGCCACAAGAGTTTTGATGAAACAGAGAAAAACATCAGAACACAGCAAATTCGGTCAGGCCTATTACTACGCAATATTCTCTTCAGGCCTCTCATGCATAACTCTACTATGCGTTCTCCTACACGGCCTCGGGGTGATCAGAAAATACTATGCTCGGCGATCAAAATGGGGAACAATTGAAAAGGCTCTATTCCGCCAGTCAGTTGCTCTAACAACGTATCTCCTTATTGGGGCGATTATCTTTGCGCATATTGAAGGCTGGTCCTTCCTCAATGCAGTTTTTTGGGCAGATTTTACCCTTCTGACTATCGGGCTTGGTGGAGAATTCACGCCAAAAACCGCTCTCGGACGAGGACTCGCGCTTCCGTACGCTATATTTGGAGTTATCCTCGCAGCGCTTTTGGTTATTTCGATACGAAAGCTGATGAACAGAGGCCTTGTTCGTGTCAACATCCAGTTAAATGAACGATATCTGAACGATCTCCAGGCAACCTTCATAAATGACCAGGGACAAATGAATCCGATGATAAATGAACACACATTCGATCTCATCCGTCGTATTACACTGATGGCAGAGACACGTTGCCACCGGATAGCGCTCACAGTATCCATTGCTGCTGCTCTGCTCATCCTCCTCGGCGGGGCTGCTATCTTCAAAATAGCAGAAGCACATGAAGGCTGGACATATGGCACTTCTTGCTACTTTGCATATACTTCGTTGCTCACTATTGGATATGGTGACTATATACCTTATAGTGAGCTTGGGAAATCCTTTTTCGTCCTCTGGAGCTTGTTGGCCGTACCAACTCTTACGATCTTGATCAATAATTCGGTTGACATACTTTATGGAGCGTACCGCTCTCTTTTCCGGCCTTTTCAGCGTTTTTTCCGAGTTCAGGATTGCCAATTAAAGAAGGCTTATCAAATGGAGACGTTGACAGAGGGTGCGAATACACGGACTGCGAGGACGAATATTGATGCTCTGGAAAATAGAGGCACAAGCAGTGCTCGACAAACACTGGTTATGACCAATCGAATAGACTCTCGCTTCGCGAATCTGAGCGACCACGCTCCTCAAGCGCCTCTCCATCTTCATTGTTTTCTTCTGGCACAGGAGCTTAGGGCGGCTGTTATAGAGACAAATATAGAGCCATCGAAGAAGTATACATATAACGAATGGTGTTATTACATCCACCTACTTGGTCCATTTACGAAACCTCAACACCCGAAGAAACTTGAGGAAGCAAGCCACGATCGTAAAGGCAAGTCTAGAATCCTTGTGGAGAAGAACAAGGCGTTTTCATTTCCACTGTGCATGGAACAAATTGAGTGGGTATCACGAACATCTCCTCTATGCGGTAATGAACCTGAATGGGTTTCCATGAGGCTTTCGAGTCGACTGGCGGACCTGCTACGTTATATGGCTGCGCAAAACCCAACTGAAAATTAAATACAAACACAAGCAATACAAATACCATCTTGTTTCCTTCATAATCTCGAGGCTACTCATAAAACGCTAGTTCTCTTTGACAACGGGGAGATTGCGTCATTCTCGTGGGGCGCCCTGTATTACCCCGCATTTCCGTATAACTCATAAAATGTCACCAATAGTACAGAAACCTATGTCACCACATTTTGTGCTCATAGGGTGACTCATGCGCCAATGTAGTGTCTAACGGTGGATTTGCACATGACAAGGCCTTATTTTCTCTCGCTAAACTATTTTCCTGCTGCAACCCTGTTAAAAACTTTATCTGTAGAAAGGTTATCGGATTAGCTTTTGCTAAGACAAGTGAGACGCAAGCAATTACGCAACGAAGCATCCCAAATGGAAGATTGCTCGTAGGCTGCTCAGCACAGTACGTACATACCATATCCAGCCCTTCACATTCCCAATTTGCCCCGTTGGAGAGTCGTAAGCTACTATGGCTAAGTCGGACTTTCAACACAGTAGAGCGGTTAGAGTATGCCTTATTATCATTTTTCTCCATGCAGTTGTGACGCTCGCCTCGAACAACGGAGGTGAGAGATTTTCTAACACTCCTATGAAGGGAACCTAACACTGTTAAGGACACTATGCACCATACGCTTTGACAGGAACTCAAGGGAATTTGGAGAATGGAGCTGCCAGGAGACAGCAGCTGCGGTCAGATCATCAGGGCTATGCTCCTTACGCAGTCCAGTGCCCCAACCCCCGCCCTACGATTCGAAAATCAACCTCCATCTCTCCTGAAGAGACGAGCTGGTTGGAAAAGAGGCGTAACAATACGATTTGGGCAATAAGCGACTTCCTTTCCCGCGCCAATATTACCGGCTTCGACACTAATAGTTACCTGGAAAAGATTACCCATAACACCACGGTATTGCCAAATATTGCCATTGCCGTTTCCGGTGGTGGATGGAGGGCTCTCATGAACGGGGCTGGGGCAGTTGCTGCATTTGATAATCGCACGACGAATTCTACTTCGGTTGGTCAAGTCGGTGGTCTTCTACAGGCGGCAACTTATCTCGCTGGCCTTTCGGGTGGGAGTTGGTTGGTGGGAAGTCTCTATCTACCACAGTTAACATCGGTACAGGAGCTATACAGGATGGATCCGAATGCTTTGACATCACTTTGGCAGTTTGACAATTCCATCATTAAAGGTTTGCTAGAACTGCACTTCTGTAGCGACTCCTGCTAATATGCTAGGGCCGGCGACGTTATCTGCCACGAAGTACTACGATCAGATTGTCGACGAGGTTGAGAACAAAGAAAATGCTGGCTTCAACACCACAATTACAGATTTATGGGGAAGAGGCCTTTCGTTTCAACTGTTCAATGCAAGTGATGGGGGTCCCAGTAAGTACAAGCAGCCTCCCCCCCACTTTAGGATCATGACTAAGTAGATATAGATTACACATTCTCTAGTCTCGCACAGAATAGTGTATTTCAATCCGCGCAAGTACCATTACCAATCGTTGTGGCCATCGAGCGACCACCGAACCAATTGCTTATCCTCGCAAATTCGAGTATATACGAGATCAACCCCTGGGAAATCGGCACGTTCGATCCTCCTACTTCCGCCTTCGCGCCCCTCCAATACGTCGGTTCGAACTTTGTAGATGGTGTCGTTTCAAAAGATAATAGTTGCGTATCCGGATTCGACAACATAGGCTTCGTTGTGGGCACATCCTCTTCGCTGTTCAACCAGGCGTACTTGCAGATAAACGGGACCAACGCACCAAAAAGATTAGTGGACTTTGTCTCTGGAAAACTGGCAGACGTGGGGAACAAGAATAGCGATGTCTCTGACTGGGTTAACCCTTTCTATCAGCTCAACGCACAGGAAAATACAAATGCCGATAGCCAAATACTCCCCCTTGTTGACGGCGGCGAAGATCTTCAAAACATCCCGCTTCACCCATTGCTGCAACCTTCCAGGCGCGTTGACGTGATATTTGCAGTGGATAGTTCGGCCGATACTGCTTCTCCGGGCGCCTACTGGCCGAATGGAACATCGCTCGTAGCAACATATCAACGGTCTCTCTTGAAATCGGGCCATGAGGCGCCATTTCCAGCTATCCCAGACCAGAATACGTTTGTTAACCTTGGATTGAACGCAAAACCCACTTTCTTCGGCTGCGATGTCAACAACCTAACGCAGGTGACCCCACTCATTGTCTACATACCCAACTCTCCTTACACCTACGACTCGAACATCTCGACTTTCCAGATGGAGACCAACGACACGCAACGCAATTCAATCATTCAGAATGGGTATAATGTGGCAACAAGAGGTAATGCGACCATGGACAGGGAATGGCCAGCCTGCATCGGATGTGCGATGCTGGCGCGAAGCTTTTGGAGGACGGGGACGCAGGCACCTTCGGTGTGTGTAGGTTGTTTTGCGAGGTATTGCTGGAACGGGACGACGAATGCCACAGCGCCCTCCCCGTACGTACCAACGCATGCTGTCAAGACAAGTGGGTGTGCGAAAGGAGCAGGAATTGCCGTTGCATTCGTCCTTGTCTCCGTTGCCAGCGTTCTTCTGATGTTGCCTTGAAACGAGCCAGGTAAACATGTCTGTACTATAGTCTCTCCTAGAACTTGGCCTCTGGGCTTTGCGGTAGACACGAGAATTACGGGACGGGCGTTTACACATTGGCCCCCCTTTCCATTTCCTTCTCGCTTACCGAAAGAACTGAAGTGTGGGGGCCATGTGTCTGCTCCGGAGGCCCCAATCCTTTACTCTAGGCCACCCTTGTTGGATGTTATCAACGTTCGATGCCGCTACAACGTACCGCATCTATTTTCTTCAAACTCTTTACCACTTGCGGTGCAGGCCTCTGATTGGCCCCCAGGTCAATGGCTTTCTTGGTCCGGTCTCGCAACCTAGGTGCACAGTAATAGCAAAGGATGCCAACCGTGGTGTCAGAGCGGGGGTAGAGCGGGGTTGAAGCGTCCTCGTGGCTGCCATGCGAGTACCACTACGCCGGGTGTTACAGAACTTTGGAACCGAAGCTGACTGTTGAGAATGCGAGTAATTGAAGTTACCAGCCCACTGGTATTCTGGCCCATGATCCTGGGATTCCAGACCATACTGTACCATACCATCCAGTCCGCTCGGATCTGAAGCGTCGCACTAGAAGGCCCTGTTGGTGAGGGGGAGGAGGGGGAGGAGGGGGAGGAGGTGCGACAGAGCCGACAGAGCCGACAGAGCCGACGGGTTAGGTTCACGCCAAGTACGTTGTTGGTTGGCTTGATCTCGTCTCCGCCACCCGCTGCTACGACACCGAACCGTGGTGTGGGTCGCACACTGTCCACTCACTTACGCCATTCCTACTTCGATTAGCAAACGTAGTCCGGACTGCAATTCCCACCCTACCAGAGTTGCAAACCTCAGTCTGTGGATACCTAGGTATTTGGGCCTTGGCGCGTCTCGGAGTCAACCCGACGGCATTAGTTGGTCTCCTTGATTGCGAAGTCTCGTTTCATGCTAGTCATCGATCTAGATTTGAGATATCAAGCCGCAGAGATTGGCATCGTATCTCATGTCATGTCATCGAAAAACCTTGGCAACGGGGACACAGACGAACGCTTGCGTCGGCAATGCTCAAAATGACGGCCCGTCTGGAGGTGGAAGTTGGCTAGTTCTATTCGAACTACACAAAGGTCGCGCATCTCGTAAGCATGGCGAGAGGATTAGCAGCACTGTGACTAGCATTCTATTCTGAGATGAATGAAACACATGTCTAAACAACATATTATGAAGCAGAGACAGTATCCGGATCAACCGCTGTCTTAATGAAGAGGAGCAGGAGATCGTGGGATTATCTGTGATACTCTCTTCAACCCTGATTCATCAATGTGGTGACGGGAAGATGCTATGCACAGTAGTGATGGCTCGTGCAAGAAGGTTTCTCTCCCCAATTGTGGACCTGTGATGTGACGTGGCTACATATTTAAGGGTCGGGATCGACGTTGATTTCTCATTGAATCGAGCTTGGAAAAATCCTTTCTCATTTTCAACATGGGTGGTGGCTCCATCTTTCCCCGGCATACAGCGGAATTGGACCCTGTCGGTGAAGATACCTGCCGCAGGTCTCAACATGCCCCACAGTATTTACGGGCGGTAGTTGACATGGGAAGGTAGACGAACACCACTCCTATATTTTTCCTGATATAAACTCGCGATAGCACTTACTGAAATATGTTTTACTAGCAATGGTATTCGATTCTCCATTACAGACCTTAGCCCGCCTACGACTCGCATTCTTCCTACCCTCCACGTCCACCGTCTAGATATAAGCCTCTATGACGCCCAGTTTGATGATAAAACGGGCGCGCGTATTCCAATTCCCGAATCTGTCATCAAGGATATTATTGCTGGGCTTTTACGGTTCCAAATAATCTGCGCAGATTTTGGTGTCCCTAGTTACTACATTCGCATCATAGCCACTGAAGCCACGCGCACTGCTATCAACAGTGCCGATTTTCTCAAAGAAATTCGGAAGAAAACCGGATTGTCTGCCGAACTGCTACCGAAAGAAGATGAGGGGAAAATCGGGGCGTTCGGAATTGCAAGCAGCTTTTCAGAAGTGGAAGGGATTCTTATGGACCTTGGAGGTGGAAGTACACAGATTACCTGGCTGAAGGCTCATAAAGGGGTTATCGAAATGAGCCCCAAGGGCTCGTACAGCTTTCCGTATGGAGCAGCGGCCTTGTCGAAGAAGTTGGAAGAACTGACCAAGGGTAAAAGTCCAGATGAGGCGCGGAAAGCGAAAGAGATATTTCGCCAAGAGATGAAATCCAAATTTCTTAATGCATACATGGGACTGGAAATCCCAAAAGATATGTCAGAAAGAGCGAAACGACAGGGTGGCTTCAATCTGTATCTCTCTGGAGGCGGTTTCCGTGGCTGGGGGTATCTTCTGTTATATCAGAACCAAACAGGCGAACACTACTACCCAATTTCCATCATCAACGGATTCACAGCTCCCAGCTCGGAATTTGCAGATACAGGAAAGTTGGAAGAAGTTGCACGCACCGCGCATAAAATTTTCCGGATTTCAGACCGTCGGCGCAAGCAAGTTCCCGCGGTTGCATTCTTGGTCAATGTCCTCGCCAACGCATTGCCCCATAGTATTAAAGAAGCTCATTTCTGTCAAGGAGGAGTTAGAGAAGGTGTATTATTCCAGGCCCTATCACCAAGCATTCGTATGCAGAATCCGCTTACTGTCGCAACTTCTCCGTATGCGAAAGACTCCGCAACTGGAATTGCAGGGCTCCTTCTCAATGCTATTCCTTCGTCTACCGTGAACAGTTCACATCATTTCCCAACTTCAATTGGTGTGGATACTATTGAAGCGCTTGCCAACATTCTCTATGTGCACTCTGTTATGTCAAAAGAGTCTTCATCCTCAGCTGCTTTGTATAGCACAAGCACTGGGTTGCTCTCTTCAGCACACGGAGTGTCCCACGTACGCCGCGCCCTGCTTGCACTCATGCTCGAGGAGAGTTATCAGGGCGAGTTACCTCCCAGAGAAGCCGGATTCAAATCTCGTTTGCGCGAAATTCTTGAAGCCAGGGAAGTGTGGTGGACTTGCTATATTGGTAAAGTAGCCCTCTTACTTCGTCAGCTTTATCCCGCCGGATTTATCGATGAAGCAAAGCCTAGGGTTCAACTATGTGCTCGGTGGTTTACAAGCATCAAAGGGAGAAGGGTGTCCGACGGTATCAAGTTGGTGTTCCTTATTCAAAAAAAGAAGCATGACCCGATGAAGTTGAAGAAGACAATTCAGGATCATGTTAGTGTAATTGAAAAAATTGGGCATAGGAAGAAATGGATAGGGGGAAGAAAAGGGTGGGGACTGAGAGTTGAGGTATTAGTAGAGGAAGGGGATATTTATGAGTAGCTCTCTGCTATGATATATTCATAGGACCATTGATTCGGTTATCTTCGGGCCTATCTAAGCCTGTATCTCCAACAATCTTGCAATTAATATAACAACTACCTGGATTAGAGTTACTGCTTCTCTTCTAAGACCTACTCTGTGTCCGAGTAACTCTAGCATCAAGATTATTAACTGGACTTATAATAATGAAACCCTCCCAAAGCTCGATCGAACGCGTAGCAAAGCACTTATTGTGGGGTTCAACAAAGCAAAATGTAGAATAATCAAGAAACAAGTTGATGTCGCACATCCTAGGCTTTCTAGGTGCGATTGCAAGCTTAGCTAAAGTTAGTCAATAGCGAAGGCCATGTTATAGTCTGTGCAGCACATAGAGAAAAGACCATTAAGAGATAATCCTATAGAAGATAACAATATAGGGGTGAATAGTTCTAGAGGAATCGTGTGAGAGAAATTGTTAGCATGTATCTTGCATGTAAATAGCTACAGAGAATGAGAATTTTACACCCTCCGCACTATAACGACACATGCTTTGTTTAATACTAAACCATTGTTATTTAATATCCTATGAGACCTTGTAGAGAATGAATAGATATCTATAGGGATGAAAGCTCCTCTCATGTGCTGCGCTGGTTGTGACGCAAAAGTAGTGACTGCATCAAAACACCTTGTGAAGAACATTAACATATTTTACTGGTTTCGAGCATCAAATATGGAACCTTAACGTCTCCACCACCAGACATCAAACCTCGACCCAAGCGCCCTGAGTTATCATGTACATCCTCTGAGGTGATTCGTTCTGCTGGATGCAAACAGGTAGCAAAAAAGCCACCGAGTCTGTGCAACTTTGTTGTTCCAAGGCATGGCGTGACATCGAATGTCTTTCACGTGCACAATCTAGATCAATGAAGCGCGCCTCAACCTGAGCTCTATGGGTCGTTGCACCTACTGCCATGAAATGATTCGCCCTGCTGGAACCTGTTAGGTAGCGAAAAGATGCTACCGAGTTTGTGCAACGTTTTGGAGCAGGACAGGACATGACGTGACACTCAGCCTTAGTAATATGCACAGACTTGTCCACGGACGTATGCCCTCGTAAACCGATTGGCTAAGCACTACCAAATCTACCACACAATCCGGCCACCCCTCCTTTACGAATCCTTGTCCCATTCCCCGTTTCTACCTTAACCGCATTTGTTCTGTAGCGAGAAGTCGTCAACCGGACCCTTTCAGATGCATCGACATGATACTTGGCTATGTACTGTATTTGCAATTCTTTTATGACACCGATTTATCGCACGAAGCCAATTCCTACCTTCTTTATATCTTCTGTCTGTACAGCACATGTCTTGTTCCGTTGCGACTTGAGCACTGTCTACTATTAGTATTTGCTTGCACGCACGCCACTATGACAGGATAACTGTACGCCGAAATTGGACGTTTTTGGGCACCGAGAATACGCCAAACATTTCCTTCGTTCTATTATCAATACTTAATTCGCCCTTTCTACTCAACCTCCATCTTTTCCATCGAGCAGTAACAGTTCGTGTAATAGTAGGGGGTGGTCGTGGGTAATTGAAGAGATGAAATCAACCCATATAGACTCAACCGTTGGGTTGCTCAGTCCTCACTCCGCGTTAGTCAAGAACCATCCACCTTCAGGTTGGGAATCTGCCAAGAACATCATTAGTAGCGTGGTCAGGGAAGTACCAGAAGAGAAGCCTCTAATGTCAGGAAATGGCATTAGCGTTAGCATCTCCTTGGCTGAACCTGTGCTCTTCCTTCATGGTTTCAAGCATTCAGACACTTCTGAGCGGAGTACAGCGATGCTTCGTGGATCCCTGAATTTGCGAGTCACGAAACCAGTAAAGATCAAAGCTGTTACTCTCAAGTTTCAAGGCAAAACTATGACAAAATGGCCAGAAGGTATGGGCTAAATGCACTTTTTTATGTGTGCTAACTAGGGCAAAGGTATACCCCCAAAGAATGTGAAATTCAAGGAAACAGATACTCTGATGAACCATACTTGGCCCTTTTTCAACGCACAATTTCCAACTGCAGAGGCTGGTACTGGTGCTAGCCAAATAAACCTCTTCAAAACCCCCACAAGCAAGGTCCCAACCCAGAAGGGACTCTCTGGTAGTTCAAATGGCCCTTTTACCAACTTAGGCTTCAAGGATGCAAAATACTTGTCCTCTCAAGTCAATCAATCCTGGGACTTTAGTAAAGGCGACCTCTTACCTAATAGGGTTTCGGTTGCACAGAAAGGCTACCTGACATTCAACCCAGGAGACTACATGTACCACTTCGAACTTCCATTGGACAGTCATCTTCCTGAGACGATTAATCTTGAACTTGGATCTGTTAAATATGAACTAGAGGCAATTATTGAACGCGCAGGAGCTTTCTGTCTAAATCTTATTGGGACCAAGGAAGTAACCCTTATCCGTGCACCATCAGAGGGCTCGCTGGCGCATGTTGAGCCAATCGCTATTAGTCGAAATTGGGGGGACCAACTGCAATATGATATTGTCATGTCTGGCAAATCTTTCCCACTTGGCACACAAATTCCTATTACGTTCAAACTTACACCACTCGCCAAGGTTCAGTGCAAGTCGATTAGGGTTTTTGTAACAGAAAATGTTGAATACTTCTGTTCAAACAAACGCGTTCACCGTATGGAGCCAGCCCGAAAGATACAGCTATTTGAGAAGCAGGCTGGCAGTCAACCAAAAAGTACATTCCCTGGCAGTTCAATACAGATCGTTTCTGGCGGCGGAGTTCCTTGCGATCAGAGGGCAGCTGCATTAAGGGGTGAATTGGTAGAAGTATCAGACCCTACAAATCTTTTAGGTGATGTTGAAAGCGATGCCGAAATTGAACCAACAGAGATGGAATTCAATGTACAACTTCCAAGCTGTTATAACAACAAGCATGCAAGACTACATTTCAACACAACGTACCAGAATATCCAGGTACATCACTGGATAAAAGTGCGCATAATGACTGATTTGAAGTAACTTATCTAACCTATTTCCAGATCCTAATGCGGATTTCGAAGCCTGATCAAGACAATCCTACAAGGAGGCGACATTTTGAAATTTCAATTGACTGGCCGTTCCATATTCTGTCCTGCCAAGCCACTCAGGCTAACACTACACTACCGGCGTATTCACTACTGGAACCAACCGATGACACCTGGGCACCAGAATGTTGTTGCCCAGGCTCCCCAGTCCGTCGAGCACCTCTCACAATTTCTGTACCAAATTTGAGCAATATCGGACGGTCTTGCGAGAATTTAGATGAGGATCTTGCAACTGCCAGCCTGCCACCTGCTCTAACTGCACACATAAGCGGGCCACAAAACTCGAGGCTGCAACGACTCATCCACCTCCTTAGACTGCCGCTATTCAATCCTCTATCATTTGAACACAAGCCACCTGTCTATGAGAGTATTGTCCCACGGGCGAATGCCCTCAGTCACTAATCACGATTTGTTGGCCGGTCATGGCTGTTGCCGAGTCAACCGACAAATGCTGTGTTTAAGCCATGATTCGCGACACCCATCGTGCGACTCCACAACGCATCGCAACGTACACCTAAATCTGCATCACGGGCTTACACGAAACTAAATTCTAACGTCACGCCGTCTTCAAGCTTCGGATGATACCCTTTGACGCCACTAATCGACGAAAAACGGATTTTCCCAAGTCGATCCAGACTTCATGCTCTTCGGAAATATCCAAGACAAAAACGTTGCCCAACAGCGAACAGAAATAGAGTTTGAACTTGTAGATGAAGATTATAATAGGATAGAGTAGCAGCAGAATCAAGACGAGGAACTTTCGAGACTAGTGAAGAGCAAGATACGATAGGTTCTCTCCATGAATATCGGACATGGCGTGCAACGGTAGCATACGGGCAGGTATAATTGCGACGAAAGAAAATCAGCATCTATGTGAAGCCTTTAGTAATTAATTTAATGTAAGAAAGAGATCAAGTAAACCTAATAAAGTTAAGGCTCAGTGTAAGCCACTGATACCTTGCAGACATAAGCTACGAAAAGTGATCTTTCCGAATGAACAGCACCAACTAAGACAGGATCTTCGACTCTATTCGCACGTGAAGTCCGTTTTTGAAGGGGTTGGAGCGAACTTTGGCACAATAGAACAATAGCATGAGCCTAGCTCAATTCATTTACTGCCAAAGGGTCAGTTCTACACATACACTGTACTGTATCAGCACCCGGGTCTCTCTCATATCGCAAAAACTTCAACACCTCCTAGACAAGGTCAGATCTGGACGGGGTTGGCCATTCTCCTCAGTGGCGATGGCAACAAAATGTACCATTCCCACATAGGCTACACCTCACGAAGATTCGCAGGCGAACTGCTGAAACTTGGCTATGCTGTTTCTATACCACGTCTAGCCCGCCACTTTGACGATCATCTAATTGCCATACTTCTGTGTTGCTAATATTAATACTGCTTAATAAGTCCTCAGACTCTAGCCGTCAAATAGTAGGGGTTTCGCAAGACGATATAGCTGCTGACGGCCGGTCAACGTGGCTGCCGCAGGCTGCCGCTAGGCGTGCAGTCGAATGGATTGTAGTGTCGTCGTGTTGTGCAAGCTGGACGTATATAAGCCACCGTGATTGTGAATGTGCCTTCCGGTTTCGTACATCTAGATCTGCGTGAGTAGATCTGCACTCTAGAATGTTACAGATCCTACGCTCGGGAATATGGAGCCCTTGGCCTGACCAGCAACCTTGGGAATATAGAAGAATGTTCCTGCAGCGTTGACGATCGCAGCATTGGCGATCGTCATAGAAGGTTCTATTATTAATAGCTTACTTTGGGCGCATGAGAGTATTGAAACGAATCCTCTCGATGCGATCATAGGAAACTTTGCTACTAGGTGTTTTCCAAGGTTCTCAGCGCATTGAGACCTGCAATCCAGAGACGACTACGTCGACTACGTGAAAACTCCAAACCTTCTTAGAGACACTTGGCCATGCTAACTACGGGTGTCGACGACACAGAAACAGTGTTGTTGATCAAGATCTTCTGCAGCCCCCACAGCCTCTTACAACCTAGCCCAAGGCTAAATGTCCCAAACGAATTACAACTCGCGGTAGCAGCCCCATGCACACAGCCTCAGCTGTGAGGCTGTGTTCCTTCTACCGGGGACATATTCAAGGCTTTAGCTCCCCCGTTTTGGGCACTCCCTGAATTTTGGGCTGAGCTTTTTTTGTCTACACTATGACCGGAGACCCAGAGTTCGTCATCCTCAAATATCAATCATGGCTCGATGTCGCGAAGTTTGAAGACAAGATCCTTGGGTCGATTGTTAAGGAATTTCTGAGACCGACAAATAATTATGTACCTGGTATGTATGTAGTGTTAAAGAGCGCTGCTGGAGGCCATCCATCTCAGCAGCGTGTTTGCGTGGTGTTATCTGACAGGCAGTAGATTTGCCGCTGAAATACAACTCCCACGACTTCCAGGAAGGCAGAAAATACGCACGACAAAGCCCCAGGCAACCAAGAACCAAATCCCTCGAAGAAGGATGATGAGGCCCCCAAAAAGCAGCAACGGGCACCCATTGTGATCCCAGCATCTTCGATCGATACTGCGCGTTTGCCCCTCAACTTAGAGCAGGCCATAGCTCCGAGCATCCATCAATCAAAGGCTCCCAAGACTCTGACAGGGTGTAATGGCCGTCTAAGAGAACCCGATCTACCCAAATTCCAAGAAGGCGAGGACTACAAATCTTGTGAATGGTGTCATCAGGTCATTGATCGCTCAATATCACATGCAACTCGGAACGAGTGGTCTGATGAAGGAAGACGCCATTACCGTCGCGATCTTCAGCCGTACATTTGCCTGGCGGAAGACTGCCGAGAAGCCCGGCCCTCATTTGCTTCCTCAAGAGAGTGGTTTGCCCACATGAAATCGAATCACACAGACTCCTGGTCATCAAAGGTACACAATCAGCTAGCTTGGATGTACACCGCTAAGCACGAAAATGATTCCATCTACGCTTTCTCTTCGAAGGACAAACTGCTCAACCATATTTGAGTCCACCAGTGCAAAACCTGGGCGTGCACTGGGAGACACGAAAACGACTCGACTTATGCCTTCTTCTCTAGAGACGAATTGCTCCACCATGTCTTGGACCATCAGTGCAACGGCAAGGATGACCCCGGCGGGAGTGATCCTGAGCATCCGGAGTGTCTCACCCAAAGTATGAGACAAGCGTCCTCGTGTCCGCTTTGTCTATTCTCCATGAAAACACAACCAATGAATGACCGAAACGCAGCGGAGGACTCTGGCGATAATGACACAGTCACCTCATGGGCCATGGGATTGCACATCTCTAACCACCTCCACCACCTGATGAACGTTTCTCTTCAGATCATGTCGGCCATGCAGGCTTCGCACGATGAAGGCGAAGGCAACACTCAGAGCCAATCGAGTGGACCGAGTACGGCTTTCTCGGGTCCTGACGAGGAAACGATGAAGAGGCGGCTCGACGACTTACCCGAGAGTGTCCAGGGATCCATATACTGGTTGGACTCACATGAGGAGGTTGCATCGATACCTGAAACGCAGGAGGAACGTGTCTCGATAGGGGACAGCATGGCGAACTTGACGCCGATATATTGGAAAAAGATAAATTCTCGCCTATATCACAGAATTAGAACGGAAATGGTTGTGCCAAGGCTTCCTGAACGCCGTTTTGTCCCGGACAATGCTTTGAAGCCGCTATTGTGCAGGGAAGCCGTTGTTGCGGCCCTTGAGGAACAAAAATCAGAACTGGAGACTGATATCTCGATCTTGGCGGCCTTTGTTTGTAACCGCGCCAGGAAGTTGTTCGCAATGCTTGCCTGTAATTCAAATGAGGCAGCAATTGAATACTTCTATGAGCTCGGATTCGGGGACGAAAAATTACCCATTGAGATTAAAATCACCCAGGCAAGGGACTTAGGGGAAAGCGACATTGAGGAGGAAAGCGATATCATCGAGGTGTTCGAAATCAAACAGGGCAATCTGAGTATTATCGAACATCATCCCTTCTATAAGACCGGTTGGTCATATATGAACCTAGAAGACTTTGCCTATTCGCAGTGGCTCTTTCTGAGCCCAACTTTCTTCGGAAATAATTTCCGGTATCAATTCGATTACCGAACTCGTATGCCGTTCATCAATTATGATTCCCTAAGCCAGAGGGAGGGCCAATTCAGTGTGGTCGAGCAATGGCGTGTGCACCGAGATCATCTCCAGCTAGGTAGAACTACCGTAAGTGCCTATAATCGTTATCCTACAGCCAACTGCATGTATACAAAGCGGCCACTCAAAGGCTTCTGGAATAACAACTGACTTCACATCAGGGGATACACTCCAAGTCAGATGAGCACCCTTATGTCGCAATCAAAGAACTCAAAACATTTGGCTTACATAACAATACGTTTAAAGCTGTCGCTGAGGAGCTAGCCACCACCTTGGAGAAAGTGCGCGAGTTGGATCATCCGCATCTTATCAAGGCCATAGCATACTACAAAAAGGGTGACAGACACTATGTTATGTTTCCCTGGGCTACTCAAGGTAACCTGCAAGATTTTTGGAATAGGGGCCCCTACACCCTAGATCCAGGATTTTTTGAGTGGGTGTTTACTCAGCTCTGTGGTGTCGCCGAAGCAATTGAGAGACTACATGGTTCTAACAATCCAAAGTTGTGGCGCCATTTGAATCTAAAGCCAGAAAAAATCCTCTGCTTTGACAACGATAGTACGCAAGATGGCTCTTGTGTCTTTGTTATCACATTTGTGGCGAGTATTAGAGTTGACAATAGAATAATTAGTGAGATGTGGGAAGGTCACATTTCGAGCAGAACACTCATGTACGATCCTCCAGAAGCAGAACTGCAACCTCATTTACCAAAATCTCGCCAATACGACATATGGTCTATTGGTTGTATATACTTGGAGTTTATTATATGGCTGTTGTATGGTACCAAGGAGCTTCAGCACTTTAGGGACGATCTCTGTGGCTTCCGTGCCGCCATGAGGTTTTACGTTGTCGAAGAGGTTCAAAACACCAGGACAAAAACAGCTCAGCTGAATAGCGCGGTCCAGAAGTGGATAGACTGGATCAGAAAAGACCCACGGTGTCCTGAGCAGACCGCGATTCGAAGCTTGATTGAGCTTGTAGTCAAGAGGCTACTAGTCACCGACGTCGGCAGGATATCTAGCTTCAGCCACACATATTCTACACTTCGTGAGGGCGAACTTACAGCGCAAACTAACTCTATCAAGCCCTCCATTATCAGAACTTCGACAAGTAGTGGACATTTCGATCTTTTTGATGACGCATCTGCCCAGGTTCGGGCAACTGCCAAGGAGATGAACCACTTGATAAAGCAAATTCTCGGGGATGCAACATCTCGAACAAGCAAAAGATTGGAGTGGATGAAATGGGATGCACCGACACAACAAGGGCCGCGACGGTACGGACCGCGCCTCAACCCGTTGGATGCAGGTGTTTTGTGAGACGCAGTTTCAAGGACCATGAATTGCGCTAATGGTTCCTTGGGTAAAGGGCTGAAGTTACCTTGCGAATTACGTTCTTGGACGATGCAAAACGAACGTGAAAGTTGAGTTGAAACTCAGGAAGGCATAGAAACGGTAGCTAACAAATCTTGTCCCTAGTCACAGTAGAGATTTACTCTATGTTGACCTGATTCTTTCAATAAACTGGTGTGACATCAGTAATAAGGGAGGAAGTCCTCTCGTGTAGAGGCCAGTGGTAGGAAGATCAATAACAAGTGCCTGTTAGGCCCTCACAATGGGCATGTTCCCGGGTTTCAATTTCTAACGCTTACAAGGTCCGATCCGGTCGTTGGTACATACAAACTCTTGGCGCCACCTTCAAATCTGCTCTTACCCCTGAGAAACTGATAGGCTCTCGCACCACTAAGTCACAATTTTTTATTATTTGTATAGTATACATAGTAGTATAGTAGATAGCTTAACACATAAATTACTCGTCTTTCTCTTTACTAAGTTCTTCTTATGTTTTTCTCATGACCAACAGTATCTTTAGCCACCTACTCAACCAAACGCTTGGATTCGCCAATCATACCAACGACCAAGACGGTGAAAAACAGACAATAAATTAAAAACGAAAACCAGGATTTCAGAAGCAGGAACACAGAATCAAATCTAATCACGGCATCTGTCTTTGTCGCAGTTATAGGTCTGACCTAATATTGCGAGGTTCTTAGCCTGTTCGATAAGCTTCCAACGCTCCAGCGCTGCATCCAGCGCTGCATCCAACGCTCTAGCGTTTAGCAAAACTTTATCAAGCGCTACATAATTTTCCTTCTATTATAGTATTTTAGAAATATAAAATACCTACTTTTCTACACACCTATTAGAGGCCTCTATTTTTCTAACGCGCTAGACCGTTAGACAATTTTCTTTAACAAAAAATTTAGAGGGGTCTGAAAACGTTGGACGATTTATAAGCATGACTAAGGTAGGAAAAGGAACGTCCAACGTCAGGGTCCATCATCCAACGCGTTGGAAGTTTATCGAATAGGTTATCTGTCTCTGCGTTGTCTTGAACCTTGTCTTGTTTGTAGTCCTAGGATTGTTTCATAAACAGACCTAGACCTTACCGGCGTTGGAATATAAAGAGGTCATGATACTAGCTTTTCATCCACAGATATCGCAACCACTGTCTCGCCTGTCAGCATTAACAACGAGCTCTCCCGTCTTGCCCTAGGGGACACTAGCGATAGAACTTAATAGCGACAACAGAACGCCGTTCACAATCCAAGCGCTTAAATCGTACTTTCAGAAAAAGAAAACTTAGACTAGAAAGCAATCTGTCAGCCTCATCAATAAGCCTAGAGAGTGTCGCAGCATACTTCTTAGTGAAGCGCGAGTCCGCACCTCCCTCCCCTACCCCCGTCCTCGAATCCTTGTCTGCCCCACTCGAGATGCGAGTTATGGTAGATGACATTGTAAAGATATACTATCGGAAGTGTATGGATAGAAGCACAAGCATGTTAGGAGTGGGCACTGATCAGACTCCCTCAGAGGGTCACCTTAGCACTCTACCTGATAGGGTCTCCGACCCGCACACCAATGGGCATCTAGTATCTACGGGATTTTATATAGACAACAAGGTTCAGCAACTGGCTATCCACGTGTCGCTCAAGGCTACTACTAATCATAATTGTCATTCCTACCTATATAATGTAGACAACCAAGGCATCGATGAGGTATTCTCAAAACGATCAGCAGATTTCACGATCAAGGAACACGGATGGTTCCGCAATGTAGCTATCTTTAGGCAAATCTGCGCCAAACATCCTGTGCCGAACGGAAAAAGTCCCCAGGAAATCTTCACTAACTGGCAACACAGTCTCTTGGATTATCTCGACACTAATCATAGTGGTGGTCTATGGACTCGGATCGACTAACACTGACTAGGGCAACACTGTTAGTGTTATTCAATATACACATTGCTGGTCCTTAAGGCATTGAAGAGCAGTATTGGGAGGAAGTGGGGAGGCTCACTTCGTTATTTCTTTATTCACACGGTCTTTTTCGGTCATAGCAAAGGAAACGGAGAACTATGTGAGAAGTATTTGACTAGATTTGTTATCTCACTCGTATCTACTTTTTGTTCTTATCAAACAAACTCATTAAGGATCTCGTGCCCATGGCTCTCCTAGGGGGGTATCTGCCCACGAAACTCGTATCTGAAATAACCGTTTTTAACCCTACGACATTTGGTCTAACCTGGCCGACTTACAAGCCAAAGGTTTATTCAGGAACCCGCCTTAGATGCTTGGGTGAATAGCCCCTGGCCAAAGTAAGATCCCAGCCTACCCAATGCTGCTTTGAATCTGCCGAAAGACCTGTTCATCGATTCAAGAAATGAATAAACGATCTCTTGAGTTCCTGAACTAAGTTAAGTCAAAATACTACACCCACGGGAAAATATAAGTTAACGATAAGCGAGCGTGAATACATAGAACCTAAACTATGCTAGCATAACTAGAACTCACTACAATAAAGAACTTAACGTACTTTGGATCCCAACTGAAGTTCACCTTTGTCAAACAGTCATACCATTAACTTGGGTTATCTAAAAGAAACACCAATTCGAGCCCTGAACTTTACCCAATCTCTCCCAGTCAGGGTTGGGGTCAAAGTCCTTCAACATCTGTCGGATGATTTCTTCATGCCGGTAGAGAACGAATGGATAATCGCCATGTTTATCTGGCGCCTGACTTCGATCACGGATCAAAGCGCCGCAGCGGTTTTGAAATTGTAGCACCTGCACCCAAGCTGGATACCAACCCGCACATTCCCAGTCAATTAGGAAGACCTCCCAATCTTCGTTTTCGGCGTTCCCTTTAGTCGGTCGAGCGATGAGATTTGTCATCTTTGGATCAATCCACGTAAATTTAGGCTCGTGGGGGTTCCAGCCTGGGAAGATCGACCAGAGCTTAGCCGTGCTCGGTGCATATTTAGGAGGGAACTCCGTTCCTGTTCCTAGTAAACCAACAGCCTTGCTCAATTCAAACGCCCGGTATATGGCTGAAGTGAACTCTTCGTAGGTGTTATATGGGCCAGAAACGGATTTAGATGCACTTGTGTCCGTCCGAATGCCCTCTGGTGCGCATAGCCAACCTTGCCGGTGAACTCGTCCATAGTATCCTTCGGAGGGAAGAGAGCGAAGGTATCCAATTTGAGCTGATACTTTTGCACAGATGATGTTCTGTGCCTGCTCAGGTAATTCTGCGAATCGGTCACTGTTCATTGGAATACCTTCAATAAAATCCATCATCATGCAGTAAACCAAGCTTCCACCTTCAACTACAACGGCCCAGGCCGCCAATACATGAGGTATACGTAGTCGAGGGCATTTTTCTGCAAGGAAAAGGATGTTCTCAGCCTCCTAATATCTGTTAGTTGTTCATATAACGAAAGGTTATAGATATGACTCACTTCCACAATAGCGGGATCGGCGCTGTGTTTGATGACAGTATTACCGATTTTGCATACAGGGTGTAGTCCGTTTCTCGCATGGAGACTATGCTTTGCAGTCGCATCAACGATCTGTGCCCAGGAAGGGAGTGGTGGACAAGAAGGGGCTTGGTAAGGTAGCTTTAATGTAGTCCATGTCTCGGTGGGGGGAGCAGGTGCCTCTAGGCGCTCAAAGATGACCTGCTCGATGCGATCAAGATCAAGAGTCCCCCACTCTTCCATTAATATCTGTGCTTTGGAACGAAGTGCCATTTTTGACGTCGGCGAAGATTTGGGTGGATCTGGGCTCGTATTGGGAAGAAATTGAGGATTCAGATGAGAAGCAAAAACCAACACATGAAGGCCTTCTTTTATATCATACTCAACGACTAGTTAAGTTTCTTTGTCGGGCACTCGATGTAATCGGTATGACCAAATCCGGCTTGTGGAACAGAGTCCGTCTCTCATGTACTTTATTGCCTGACTGCTCATTGAACCTACCAGGCCATACCGATTTACAGCCTTGTTTTGCTTCTTTGTTGAATTTTCTTCGAAGCCTGTACGTGGGACAAAGTCAATCCCTTTTTGTTTTAGCGCCAAATGTCGGCATGTCTCCTCGACGGCGCGAAGAAGGACAGCAGGAGGGAGACGCACCAGTAGGTTGCCGCCGGAGCATAGTTGTGGTTTGGGCATGAGTCTTGTTCTGGTACATGCTCACTATTTCTTCTTTCGAGAAGTCAGAGTAGTAGGCAATCAGCGGCAGAGGTTGAGCAGCGTAAGCGAGTAATGTCGTTGTTAAAGCAGCCCCGCGACGAGCGCGAAGCGAGGTGGAAACGCCTCCAAAAGCGGCGACCACAGCCATCCGGAAACAGATGCGATTCTACCCTTGTCTACATATATATAGCAAGTTGTGAAGAAAAGTTATAGTTTTAGTGTCGTCTTAGCAAAGGTAGCTAGCTTGCCTGTTATATATCTAGGTACGTTATAGAGCTTTTCTAAACAAGAATTGTGAGATCTTGTGTTAGCTCTAACTCCAGGCTATATAGATGTACTTTGTTAGTGTACCCTCGCTCCAAGTATGTAAAATCTACAGCATATACATTTGTGCTTGTTCGAAGGAAGCAGCATGTAGCGAAAGAAAAGCTGGCTGTGTTGTGTAGTCAAGGGTCGGAGCAAACGCAATCCATTTTCACTAAACAAAGGATGATTGATTTCCATTGTAACATCTTTTGTTCAAGTTCGTTCTGCGCAGCTTGCGTACTTCCAGGTAAGCGGTAATAGATGTTACTGGATGCTTTGTGCGTCGATACAAAAGCCTACATGCTATTGAACGGTGACAACGTACCCCGCATCCGTAGAGAGACTGATTAGACGAGCTGGCCACGAGCTGGCCACCTACACGGGCAAACGATGAGCCTGAGTCAGTGAACGGCGGTGGTGCAACTGGGGATGTCGACCGATGCCTGTAATGGGCTTCGGGTGGTCCCTGCGACGAGGATTCCGGAGTGTGGCACAGCTGCGAGGCGGCATTTTGTCCGACGCCGCGGGTCCAGGCATGATTCCAAGAAATCCATTAATCAAAGCTCGAGTGAGGAAAAAGCAAAAAAGGACGTACTGCGTCTAACCGAGCCGAATTCTTGGTTGGGATTGGTTCTGCTGCCGTTAGACCTTTCCGCTATCCCCACTTGAAATTATCCAAAGCGACTATAACAGCGCGCGAGCCGACCCGTTCCCCGTGTTAAGTGTCAAAGCTTCAAGTGTCTCCCGCTCGTCCCACTGTGTGTAGTGGGTAGTGGGTAGTGTATAGTTTATTCACGCCGTGTATGTCTCCAGGTTGCACGAACGCGATTGATCGCACTACAACGACTTTGACAGTAGTTGCAATGAGCCCTTAATTCGCGAATTGCTCAGTCAGACCGTCCCACTTCGTCGGTGCCTCAAAACCCTGTCATGAGTTCTTGCGCGCGGGTCAGACCGGCGTGTTTGCTCACAAAAACCCCCTCAGATCCTTGTGTGCACGAGGCATGCCAAGTCACTTAGCCGCGACATCCTGCAAGCCCTCGTCCCATTTGCTGCATGGCATTTACTTTTGGCTGAAAATTGCCACCAGGTGCCGTGGTAGATAAGTGCACATGCTTCTCGTTTGGTTGTTTGGATTCCCATCCTCTTCGTTCGAGTGTGCGAGGTTCACATCCGTCGGGGCCATTTCACCTCTCCACAACACAGAGAAACTTTCAAGATGGCGGACAAGGACGTCGAGATTCTCACTCAGACAGTGCCCGATTATCACGATGGACTTCACAAGAAACCGAACAAGTCTATTCACGGTAGCGGGGACCCTGTGGCGCCTGTGTCAAAGAATGTTTTCGAGGTGCGTTCATTTCCAGGTACTCAATCCACTGATCTAGTGTTCTGACATATTTCAAAGCGATACATCAGTCAACTCGGTATCATGAACTTCAGCTTCTGCATGCAGTGCGGATGGGAGACACTTGCTTTGAGCTTCCAGTATGCTTGGTACAATGGTGGTCCTGCTTCGATCGTGTACGGATCCATCGTTGCCGGAATTGGGTCAACCTTGGTGGCGACATCTTTGGCAGAAATGGCTTCAATGTAAGCGATCCGATGAGTTCTCAGGGCGCAGGAGGCATCCGGGACCGCTGTCCTCCCAGAACTCAACTGACGTGATCTCTCCTTTGTACAGGGACCCCACCGTTGGTGCGCAATACAGATGGTCAGCTCGATTTGCCCAGAGCGCACCCGAGTTTTGGGGATTTGTGCAAGGTATGAGCCCCTTCATAAAACCTCCGACAACCCCGCACAATGGCTGACACGTGGCTAGGATGGATCACTGTGATTGCTTGGATCTGTAATATGGCCGGCGCTTTCTCTATCATGGCCAATGTTTTGTCTGGTCTCATCATCTTCAACAACCCAAGCTACGTACCGCAATCATGGCATCTGACACTATATTTAATGTCATTTGTCATTGTTCCCGTGATCCTCAACCTCGCCTTGCGAAAGGTTATCAATCCCCTCGAAACTATCGGCGGAATTTTCCACGTGCTCTTTTTCATCAGCTTCATCACTATGCTTGCTGTACTAGCAAAACGCAGTACAGTTGACTTTGTGTTCAACACATTACACACCAACAGTGGCTGGGACAACCGTGGCGTTGCCTTTTCCATCGGGATGCTCACTACAGCATACTGCGTCAGTAGCTTTGACGGTGTACTCCACATGAGTAAGCTGCCTTTCCCCAGACGTTTGATTTGACTTTGAAATTAACAATGGGAAACAGTCGACGAGACGAAAGAGCCCCGAAAGCTTGTTCCAAAAGCCATGTTCTTCTCCACCATCACGAACTCGATTATGCAATTTTGTTTCGCTATCACTCTTATGTTCTGCCTCGGAGACTATGAAGCCGTCACTAACTCCACCTTACCGATCACCGAAGTATTCTATTCTGCGTAAGTGATTACGACTGCATGCCATGCCGCCTAAGTTGACCTGAAAATACAGTACTGGATCTAAAGTAGCATCAACCATTCTAGTACTCATGCTTGTCGCCATTGTGAGTATCGCCAACTTCAACGGCATTGCGTCCGTGTCGCGTCTAGTGTGGGCCTTTGCACGCGATAACGGTCTTCCATTCAGCGACACCTTTACCTACGTAGGCTCCACCTTACACGTCATACACGAAACCAGCTGATCGAGCCATCTAGATCCACCCAGGGCTTCAGGTCCCATTCCCTGCTCTCTTCCTCGTTGGTACTTGCTGTTGCTTGCTCTCACTTATTAATCTCGGATCCGCCGCTGCCTTTGGCGCCCTCCTCGCCTTGCCTACTATCGCCCTCTACGTATCGTACGCCATCCCCATCATACTCCTTTTGATTCGCCAGATTCAAGGCAAACATCCCCAATACGGCCCATGGCAGCTTGGAAGAAAGAGCATCCCGATCAAGGTCGCTGCGCTTTGCTACCTGTTTTATATCATCATCTTTATTCCATTCCCTGCTGTCCGCCCTATTACAAGTCTCAATATGAATTACGCTGCACCTATCTTCCTCGGGGCAGTGGGACTCGCCATGATCGACTGGTTTGTTCGTGGGAAGAAGAAATTTAAGGTACCTACCATGACGCATGAGTTGGAAACGGAGATGTCTTGAGGTCTTTATAATGGGGAATGAATGTCTCACGCATGCCACGCGCACATGTAATGCCTTACCAATGAGTCTAAAAGTAAAACTTACATTCGATAGAGAGATATTGTATTCTACGACGCAAACATACATTACTTCTCATCTTCGCGAACCTAGAAGTTCCATCTTCATCAGACGTTCAAAATTTCGTACTTCGGCATCTAGTTCATCAGTCATGTAACTATTTTAGGATGTTCATCACTTCAATGATACTTCAGTCCATTACTTTTGCCATATAAGACATAAATTCAAATAAAGAATTAAAGATGTCAGTTTCTAGTGTTCGTCGTTTAATAGAAATGAACTTCGATCTACAACCATCAGATTTTAATGTTATGGCACTGGAAAGATCCAATTGCACAGAACTAAAGACCTAGAATTTACTCAGCCTATAATTATACTTCACTTAAGCTGATAGCCATATTACATTCCTGCATGATCAACACGTCCCAATGCAGATATGAAGATTTTTCAGTCATTCATCTCTCCGCCTAGAGAGCGGAGAGTTCCAGCGCTTCCTCACCTAGTCTCGTTGCCAAGAGAAATATCATCACGATATGTATTTATATTCACCCGGGACGATAACGGACTTGAACGAAAGATTTTCTATGAACTAAGATATGTAGTCATAAGCAAGGTCTCACAGCATATAAATTATGCCCTTAATGGTGTAAGATTGGAATTCGGCCGCGAAGTTCCAAGTCCTTGAAAGGATGCCCATATAAATTGCACATAGCCACCGCATCGGTTGATTTCCTAGCGTGTCAACCATTACATCAAAGTCAACATGAGGTTTGTTATACTGACATTGCTCACGGCGGCAGCGACATCGCTTCCGTCATAGCCAGGACTAAATGCGGGGATTCAGAATGCTCCAGTAGACTACAATGTTCACCAAATGTTCAGCATTACTCACTATGTTCAATTTTCCTTGACGTTAAATGCTTCACCAAGCGCGGGGGCATATCATGAGATGCAAGTCGTCCCGTACTGGCTATCGTATGTGAAGGTATGGCCTTAATTAGATCTCGGAATACGTCTACAGAGGTCTACACAATGCTTAAGGGACCATTGCTTTCTGCCATCATTCTGATCAGGTTACTCTTCTCTCGTGAAGCCTTACTCTACGTACTATTCACTATCGATTCAAAAAGTTAAGTAGTTCACCTGACCTAATCGAATTACAGGATCTAGATGAGGTAAGGCGATGCAGCAGCATAGCGATCAGCGAGAAGGGCTGGCAGTCCGTTGGCGTTTGCAAGGGCATGTTGACGAGGAGTTTGACGAGGAGTTTGACGAGGAGTTTGACGAGGAGTTTGCATATTGATATCATTGGACTGCTGGCCGGCGTGAACCATAAAGATACTCAGATTAGGAGCTAGTATACGCTATGGTTTAGCCCCAATTCAGGCAGAAATACCCTCTCCATTGCCTGTCGATTGTTGACTATCTCCTCCGAGTTTTCCCAAGCCACCAAACCGTCGAACTGCAGTCCACAACAAAAGTTGCCTGGATTGAATTAAGATAGCATATATGCATACCTAGGTAAATGCCCACGCTAAAGACAATATGACCTAAATTATACGAATTTCCATCCGCTTTCTGTTATGTGTTCTGAGGCACTTTCCCTCACCAGCAACTTTTCAACAAGTATCACATAAGCGATTCCACTAAACTTGTGAGAACGTGCGTCTATTTAGCTTGAATACGTTTCCACTTTTGATTGGCTATGGAGCAAATTATAGCCAATGATTTCAATCAGTATGGAGTTCCTTACAATAAAACAGACTTCTACTAATTACACACAGTTAAGTTACAATTTAAAGAGACGATATTCTTGCGCAGATTACTATATTAGTAGGCATAAGGAATCTAATATAGTGTATGTCTAATCGAATTATTTCACACACATCCTACTTTCGCATGCTCAGCACAATACATAAGTCTAGAATAACAAAACACAGTGTTTGTATAATGAGCCACAGGGCTGTTTGACTATTACAAAGACGGAGAGATAGAGTCAATACCAATCATAAAGATTGAATAAATAGTTCTACTTAGTTGTATCAGCATTGCTCTTCGTCTGATTTCATTAGATGCTCACGACGTTCAAGCACGGATAGCACACAGCTGTTTGTAAAACTTCAACAGATCTGACATTTTAGTTACATGGAAACATGTCCGCCCAGCAATTAATGCAGAGCAGGGGTGATCAAGCTCCACTACTTGGCCTGTGCAATGGAAGCGATTGTGGTGAACTTAGGGTTGACCTTCAACAAAGCAGGGTTATCTAGGTTCCCAACACCGCTCTTGTCAGCGTTAATGAGGATTGTGCCAATAACATCCTGGGCATTGTTAATGACCGTATGCTGCTTGTCACTCAGAATTGTGGCAGCAACACCAGCAACGTGGGGAGAAGCTAGTGGGGGGTGATAGTTAGCTGCGGTTGCTCCGTTTTGTTTATAACAAGTTTGCATACCCATAGAAGTGCCGTCGATTCTCTTAGTCTCCTTGTTAGTCGTTGGATGACCGGGTGCTGCAATCCAAGCTGACATGATGTTTACACCTGGAGCAAAGATGTCGACCTTCCGACCCCAGTTGGAGAATGACGCCCTATTGTCGTTAATATCAGTTGCACCGACAGTAATGGCAAGAGGCTCGCGAGCTGGCGAAAAGTTGTCAGAATCTTCTACGAATATATTAGCCCAGGACCAAACAAATGATATGGGTTAGTTACTGTCTTTATTTCCAGCAGCTACAACAACAATAATACCTTGGCGAACCGCGGCAGCAATCGCTGCATCCATGGCTGGACTAATGTCACCACCAAGGCTAAGATTTGCGACCGCCTTCTTCGGTGGGTTGGACGAGTATACATCAGTGACGACCCATTCAAGGGCCTTAATGATGTCGATAGTGGAAGCGCTGCCTGTGTGGTCATCGAAGACTTTGATGCCAACAAGGGTAACATTCTTGGCCACTCCGTAAGTCTTGCCTCCAATGGTCCCTGCAACGTGTGTACCATGACCAACGACATCATCCTTACTTGAAGTAGCGCCACCCTCAACAAATATTGGACCTTTACTGGCGCGAGATTCGAACTCAACGTGCTTTTCGTTGATTCCAGTGTCAATTATGTACGCAATAACGCCAGCACCACTGGCGTCGGTGCGGTAGGTGTATGCAAATTTTGATCCAGTAAGAGGTCCAGTGTTACTCAGACGAGCAAGGCTCCATGGAGCCTCCTTTTGTGTGACGATACTGACATGCTTGTATTATTGAAGTGGCTCAATCTCGTACACTTTGCGGAAGGTGAGCTTATACTGGTAGAACCGTCGTCGGGAAGAAACGTACCTCTGGCAAAGCCTCTAGCAGAACCTTGGTAATAATATCAAATTCGGCAAGATAGCCTTTAGTATCGCTCCCAATTGAGAACTTGGTCGTCCGATTGATTTTGGCACTGAACGGCATCGTAGAGTCCGCACTTAAAGAGTTGACTCGGGCGACATGGTCTGATTGTTGATCATGGGTGACAAAATGCTTGTAGCGAACAACCCACTGCTTCGCAGGAGCCATGATGCAAATAGAATTTGCGAATAAGGCTTATATTTGGGAAAGCTTATTAAAGTATTTTGAGATTAGAATGGAAACTCATGTTTTCATCATTGTTCGAAGATATATATATGTATATATATAAGAGGATTTACTCGGACTACTGTACAGCCGCCACATTCACATAAACAGTTACAGCCCCTGTTGATAGTAAAGTAAAATTGAATTCTTGCTTATGCACATGTAATCGGTTTGGTCATTCAGCTAGAATTATAATCAGCCCACGAATGTAGACTGAATTTTCAGCTATGACTTTGTTCGACTGTTATTGCAACCTCAATCCACGAATTGCCACCATTTGCCGTCAACCAAGTAACAATTGAGAGGATAAAGCTCAACTTCAATCAAGAGAGCGAGATGCCCCGTTAATCATACCCAACAATAAGCGTCTTGGCTTTCAAATAAGCCTCGGCCAGCTATTAGTTAGACATGGAAGATATTCTGCCTAGGTCTCTTGTAGTTCCAGCTTAAATCTCCAGGCTTTTGAACGTTGAAACCTTTCTAAATTTGATCGAGTAGAAGCTGGTAATGGTGCAGGAGCTGTAACTGTATTTTTGAGGGTGTTCAATATCCTTGGAGACCTGCACCATTAGCTGAGAATGCACCCCAGGTTCAAATTAGCAAGAAAACTGAGCGGGGAACTGCAATACGGGAACCACTTGGACAGGTTCTGTATTCTAGATCCGAGCCTCATGTAGGATGCGCCAGCACTGAATTAGGCACAGCTGAAAGCGCATTGCTTCTGTCTTTTCTCTGCAGGGCCTATCTGATCTGCATTGACTTCCAACCAAACAAACGGCTGAAGAGAGAAGACTTATTAGACTCAACACAGAAACTTTCTTCGCCCACGCTAATCCCATGTGGCCACCTTGGAGCACTGACACATGCGCCAGTAAAAGCCGCCTTGCATCTATCTCATCAAAGAGCTTCTAGCGTGTTATCGGAATCAGGTCAACTCCGAAATGGCCTTACGTCTCTTCGCTGAACAAACATTACGGTAAAGTTTCGTACTAACCCCATAGGGAGGATCAGATGTGCCCGTTGATCATTACATCATCGAAAACAGTGGACAGCATCATTGTTCGATTTTACGATCTTTTGTGAGATTTTAGTCATTCTGCGGCTGAGCCTCTTATATTTCGACCCACCAATTATAAGGTTCTATAAGGTTCCCTCCGTCGGGCCCCCTTCCTTGCCCCCAAGAAAAGTGCTCTGCCTTTTAGACAGTTTTCTAGACCACATTCTTCTTTTGCAAGTCTGGTACCAAAGAATTTATGGCAATCAGAGCGCTCTATGGCGAGGAAGACAATTTTGTGCATGACTTGGAGTCAAATTTCAAGTGTTGTTCTGGATTTGTATCCACTGTCTGACCTCAGTAGCCTCTCCGCACCCTCCTTTGTTGCCACCTAAATCACCACTAAGGCGTGCTGTCCGCTAGGCCTTAGCCGCTCTAGCCACTGTATTGCGCACAACTCCACTCCGTTTCCCATGGTAAAGCGCTCCATGGCTGATCTGCTTGATTTTCTACCCTCCACGTCTATCACCAGAGACACTTCCACCCAGACTAGGTTCTACTTGGGACCTAAAGTCTCGCTCCAAGGATCTGCAGTTCCAGCCACTTAGCTGTTGTTCGCCAGGAGGCTGCCTCCTTGCCCTTGTCCATCAAGAACTTAGTTACGCTCACGCTGTCGTTCGTTCGCTGCACGCGGAAGTCCTCAACTGTCGCCCTAGCAAGCCGTTCCACGCGGTGCATGTCTGCTAAACAGCCTGCTAAACAGCCTGCTTTGCTGCCTCTATGGTGGCCGCTGTCTCACTCACTTTCTCCCTCACTTTACTAACAGCAATCACCAGCTGCCGACCATTCTCCTTGTCAACTGCACCACTTCATCGAGCTTGGTGATTACTCCGCCTTGCTCCAGGGAAATGGAACCGCGCTCGAGGGTGCTTCAACGTGCGGCTGCGACGCTGTAGCTCTGGTTCTGCGTTGCCGGGGCGGCCGCCGGTGGTGTCGATGGTGTGCAGTAGGGGGTTGAGGTCGCCATCGGGGCTCCGGCGCCATGATGCGGGAGCCGCGCGGGCCGCTGTGCAGCGGTAACTAGCTAGACAAGGGTTGAATAATCGACTAGCATCGCCGTGAATATCCATCCCAAGCCCCCATCAACGGCCATACAACGCGATACCAACCAGGCATTTCTCATCACATGAACAGTCGTTACGACGACAGGCGCTCTTGAATCTATTCTTGATGCGATCTGATACATCCACCAGCGACGAATCACTACCCGACTACATGGGTCGAGCATGAACGCATCTCACTCTTCGCTCACTGATTAGAATCAAATCTCCGCAATCCTCTGATCCCTGAAAGAGTTGATTCATACGCGATAGGGCTCGAAGAGCTCTACAAGTGACTATACTATCATAGGTAGTGACTGAACCCCGAACTGTTATATAACCACTCCTCAGACTGTCAGAAGTTTGACGTCCTGGTGCACGGATCCGTCAAATTTCACATCCAGATCAATCCTCGCCCAGATTTCCTTCCCATTTTTCAGATAGAACTTGATCGATCCCTTCACAAGAAAGAGATTCACGTTGATAACCAGTCCAGTTTTGACATTTCCGTAGAAATTGCCAACCCTAATTCCGAGAACATAGACTTCAACACCAATCTCCCAAGTCTCTGTCACAACATATCCAACGATCTACTAGATTCATTAGATACTCATATTCAAGATATGATTGATACGAAGCAAACTTTAACGTGCAAATGATTTACGTACCCTAGCAGGTCCTAGCGAAAATTTGATTTCATGACGGCTCTGCGGAACTGGCTTTGGCAGGGCGGTTTCAAGTTTTAGTTGATTGACAGTGTACTCGCCGTCTTTCTCGTTGATGCTTAGGATGGCCCCTGAGGTTGCTTAGCATATACAGTCGCCGTCTTCATATTCGGAATGTTGGGAACCGAACCAGATCGCACAAACGGTTGATCTTCGAATGCAGCTGCCATTTTACTCGTGAAGAAGGAAGTTCGTGAATGATTCGATATATTCCTATGAGTATTCTTGGATTGGACTTGAACTAGTAAAAGACAAAGTGTGAGTGACCACAAACGTAGCACTTACAAGCCGCTTATATATGTGAAAGATCTCCATGAGTGTGTCCCATTTGTCAATGACAACTTAGCTTACTATCTGCTACGTGCCATCGTAGTGGCTAGAAACATACTTTGCGACATTTGGTAACATGCTCGGATGGTTAGTAACATGCTCTGACGGTTAGTAACATGCTCTGGCAGTTAGCGGGGTATGGGAAGAATAGTTCTAGAGAGTGCTTTGAACAAAGTTTGTATACAGGAAGGTAAAGGCTATGTTAAGGGTAATACAAAATATGATGAGTTTTGTTTTGCCTATGTACATAATTGTAGATAACATGTAATTAGATTCAGCTTGGTTGCAATCTTAGAGTGTTGTAACACCCTATGTAACTGTACATCGGATTTCTCCTACATGATTGAGAAACCCTTTTGATACGTACTGAGTAGATGCTTTTGTAATACGTAACAGAATGAATACACAATGCCATATCCTTTGTGCAGCAGTACATAATCATCATCCTTACTAAAATGTGTAGGTCTGACATCACACCACTTACTATAAAGCTTAATCTTTAAGTTTGAAAACTATGCACAGCTATTGATGCTGTAAACATCAATTGACAATGAGTAATGTCTAAGTTTTTCGCACTTTCTGCGTCAAGGCTGCTGACGCTGGGGCGATGCATTAGCTGAGGTCTCAGAACACGGAAATATCCGTTACATTTTCCTGCCTCTCCCATACTGAATATCCGATCAGCCTTTCTCATTCTTGTACCAAAATAATATGAATTTTTATCAGCAAAAGTCAAATTCTCTTATCACTGATTAAATTTTTGATTTGCTCATCTTTGCCTATAATAGTTTTTCGTAAGTGGACATTGGACAGTACATGCAGAGCTAGTGTGACGAGATTTGCCTGCGTGCGACTGCATTTGTCAGTTCTGGATTTTAGGAGGAGTATCCTAGGCCTTCTGATATGAAGGCAGAGTTTGATACAGTCTAGATTCTAAATACGGCTAGTCGTCAAAAATAGTTCATCACTATTCCATTCCATAATATATGATCGCCACCAGATAACCGGCTAACGAGAAGCAATTTAACTCGGGATCTTCACCACACGGGGACGTTATCCGGAACCGATATTGTTCTCCAACTCTTCTCTATGACTTGATCACCATCAACAACAACCCCTTCGATTCCGATGCACCCATTGTACGCCAACTTAACCGTAACTTTAAAATTGCCGAATCACCTGATTACATCATCATTCAGCCTATAGGTGGTTCCTTGAGAAAAGCACAGCGAAGCAAGCTCGCAAAAAAAAGCCCCATGACCTCAAGATATTACGTGATGCTGCCATATATCTGTCCAAGGATGGCGTTTCTGAGAGCGTGGTCGAAGCTGGTCTTGATGCATAATGTACGGCTGGACAGCCTGGCTTCACATGTACTTCTTTGGTTATCGTTTCAGATGTTCCTATGGAGCTGACAGATAGATGCGGCAGCCGAGAAATAAATATTGAACTCAAGCCATGAAGTAAATATCCGCTCTCGTGAATAAATAATGACGGTACGTCGCTGTCAGATGCTGGTGAGATATACCCCCAAAGTCTTGAGTGAATCGTGCTTGGTTTAAGAGACTGTTCACTAGAACAAATATTCCTTATCCCCCAGGTTTCTTCACTTAATCCTAATTACGTAAAAGTGTCAAGCTACTTGCCGTCCTGTTAAACAACTTGTTACTCATCAGCTAGCATCAATTGAACCAACCAGTACATTAGAAACCAGGACCATAGCATTCAATAGAAGCATGATAGTATATGTGGACCCGGTGTAGTCGGTATACATCTTTCGTTGTCAAATTGTCACAGCATCTCATCCATTAGAATCACTAGATAAGTTTTAAATCTGAAAGGACTGAATGAGAAATGATTGCATCAAAGTTGTTGCTTCCGTTACATGATCCTGGCCCTACCGTACGTACTCGGTCCCTATTGTCTAGCGAGGTGTTACTAGCGTCCATGATCGCTTTCTGCCCAAGCTCAATCCATGCAGGGTGTGACAAGCTTGGCCCTATTATGGGCTATGCTAACTATATATGACAAGGCGCTTGTAACATACCAAAGTTCGTGCGTGCAAAATCTTCAAACATCATACCATATAACAGCCCTTGTTTTCTTTCCCTATCTTGATTATAGATAGCATCTAGGCTACCTAATTAGAATACGGTTATTTAGAAAATGATCACACACGATTAAGATCAACGAAAATTACTGAAGATGGCCATGATCCTCGGAGTCATCGCAGCGACAATATGTCGAACCCCACTGAAGACACTACTATGTCGACGAACCACTGTGATAGACTAATGCCGTAGTATATATATATAGGATTTTAGCTATTGAAATAGCTGAAAGTTCGAGCAGTACTTCTATCTTGTTCATATGATTACTGTTCTTGCCGATGCGCTCATAGAACCTTTGAAACAACTGAATTTCTCCCTCAATAGTCCACGGCATATACTACCCCGAGAGCTCTGGAGTGTCCTAGAATATTCTTTGGCCACAAGCTTCGCCTCAGCTGCACACGAAATATAAAAAGCTGATCAGAGGTTGTGGCCAAGCTTTGTGGCTACACGAAATGTTGGCAGACCTACAGCCACTAGTACTTATACTGTGCGGTCACGTGAGTTCTTCTACAATTAAGGTCTGTTTTTGGAATAGCGCTTACATATGTACACAACCCGACTCTTGGCGTTACTCTGATTACACTAGCGAGCCCTTACTTGGGGTCGGTTTAGGACACCCCTTAGCTAGGTTCTAGGGTATCGTACGCTCTAGATTAGAATTAAGATTGCTCAGGTGCGTAATCCAAAGGTCCCGGGTTCCGGATTTGTAAAGACATTAACAAGAAGCAGCAGGTCGGAGTTGCAAGGCGGAGTTAGGACGAAGGACGAAGGACGAAGGATGAAGTTGCGGGTTGGCTATGTGCCTACTAGGTATTTTCGTGAAGACGGGAACAATGCAGGTGTGATGGAATGTCGCATGGGGGGCTTCAGGTTGGGAGCTGGCAACGTGGTCGACTGCATACATTACCTAAGTAACTGTGAAGAGTGGTCTTTTATATAAGATGACAGTTTCTCAGCACTCCGAAGTCTATGACATTGAGCACCTGCAGTCCTCGAAGCCGCCCGCGTTCTTTTCTTAGACCTTTAACCAGTTCAACATGCCTACCACTGTTGTTGTTGTTGGCGCCTCGCGCGGAATTGGGGTATGTACATAAAACTACATGCCCAGCTGCCTCATAGCTAGTCATCTCTTCAGGGCTACCTCCAGGGCTGTCTTCAAAGTACCATGTATACCTAAATTAAAGCTAACGGCCTCAAGTACCAATTCGTTCAAACCCTCGCCGCTGAAGGAAACACTGTGATTGCCACTGCTCGTAATGTTGCCGACCTCGAGGGCAAGGTGAAAGCCGACAAGATCCCAAACACGCACGTAGTCCAAGCCGACCTCATATCCGCGGACTCGCTGAAAGCCGCGGCCAAGGCCACATCATCGCTCGTCAACGGGCAAATCGACCACATCCTCATCAACGGCGCCTTCCTCTCATCGACGGGCGGCATGAACCCCACCGATTTCGCTGACAAGCCCGAGCTCTTCCTTGAGCAGCTTAGGAGGAGTGACGAGGCCAACATCGCCGGCCCCCTCTTCACCATCAACGCCTTCCTGCCGCTCCTCCGTGCGGGCAAGGAGAAGCGGGTGACGTATATATCCTCCAGTGTCGCGGACGGGCCCGAGACCATCGAAACGCGTGTGTCGAACTCGGTGCCCTATTCCACGAGCAAGGCCGGCGGGAATATCGTCATTACCAAGTTTGCGGCCGAGCTGCAGGACGAGGGGTTTACTTTTCTGAGCATTGCGCCCGGCGCGGTGGCGACGGAGACAATGATGGCGGCGCTGAACGATGCGTCGAAATGTAAGGGGTTTCTTTTCTTTGCTTATTTTTTCTCGACAGACTTGGCAGTGATACTAATAACTTCCCCAGACACCGAGGAGGAGAAGGCGAAGATGCAACTCATGATTGGCAGGATGATGCAGAAGTACCCGGAGTGGAAGGGTCCCATTCCTCCCGAGGAGAGCGTGAAGAGGATTCTCAACGTCGTAAAGAATTCAAAAGTGGAGCAGAGCGGCCAGTTCCTGAGCTACTGGGGCAACACCACTCAATGGCTATGAAGGATATATAGAGTCTAGTAAGATAGGCAGAGGTCTATCAAGCACTTTCCCTAGGGAGTACCTAGGGTACATATGTAGGGCTTTCCGAGAAGAAAACTCGGGTAAAGCATCACCTGCATTCTTTCCGGGTCCCCTCCGTGGAGATGTCGCTTTATACATTGGTGCATGCACTACTAGAAAAGCTTTTTGGATAGCATCACAGCACTGAACCTTTCTTGGTTAAGTCCATTTGCCACACATGTACCTATACGGACAAGATATAGGTCACGAGCGCACGAATAGGTACATGTCTATGTGCACACACACTATAACACGCAACCTTGGAGTGTATATCCTGCTGCCTGTGTATAGCCTATGCCTTCACAGCTAGATAGTTTCCTATTCATTACGCAACAAAGATAATATTTACAGTACATCTTTGCTGACTTGACGTGTCAAATCTGTTGAACAATCGACCGATCTTCAGGGCTATTATCTGTGTATTCAGGTAGCCTCCCGAAGTCGGACCTTGAAATAGCCCTAGACATCTGAAGTCTCACCTGATTATTACGCGCCTGTAATGTGAAACGCTCATCTCGGTATCCATGCATGTAACTAGCGTTACTAAGGTAGTCAAAAAGGCCTGTTCAGGCGAGGCATTCTACTCCTTCAATCAATAACGTCTTCCCATACGCTACCCTTATCGGAGTTAACATAAATTGTACCAATTTATGATATGGTTCTACCGGCAAAATGCAAGCAGCACCAACGACAGGCAATTGTATGTCTGAGTATATTCCTCTCATAGAGCTTTCGAATGCATCACTGCGATGATAACATCGCATCCTATTCAAACCCCACATTACCATGCTTCAAAACGGGCGCTGTGATCAGGATACCTCTTCCAGGAGCTATAAAAACTTCACGGGAGACTCAAGTACAACGTGCTGCCACCTGACTAAGTTCATGCAAGGGCACGTGCCGAGCTCCCTCGCTTCCTCCTTGGACGCTTGCAGCTGCTTTGAGAGTCCGGGTGCTACGTCAACCATGATGCCATCGATGACAGCGTCCTCATCTTGCTCGCCTTGCTCGTCTAGGAGAGGAAAAGCATAGTGGCGGTGGTCCGCAAAAATTTCGAGGACGTTGCAGTCCTGTTCGATCGCAAGGAGGTCTTTGTGGTATTGCATATTATCTTCGCAGCTGTCATCTTTGTAGAGTCTAGTCGCCTTCTTACTCTGGAAGTTGATGTTTTGGACTGCGAGCGTGGCTGTCTAGCTCTTACATTCGATTTGGCATCGGTTATCAACTTTCCATATCACATGCCTTTCATCCGAAACGTCATCACGCAATAGCACTCATTCACGTATCGCTTTTGTCTACCGGCTATAGCATGAAAGCATGACAAAGAATCCCATTATTTCTAAATTACGTGGTTTCTAAAGATAGATAAGGGAAATCGCTACTCAAAGAGCTTAAATACACCCAGAACAAACTTCTGGAAAATACTCTCGGGATCGTATCTCTTACTTACCTCCTGAAGTTGTTGCTTGGTCCCATACGACCCAGTCGGATCCTGCCTGGGGCCAGCGTCATTGAGATAGACAAATGGCTCCAGTACCCTCATTCTCGCGCAGAATATTGACATGATTGTCTTGCATAAAATCGAGCCATCCTTCCATGAACCTGGTGTCGGCGGCGTTGTCCTAAGTCGCGGCTAGGGTGGTCAAAACTTTGTCCCTTGCTCCGGGTTCTAGACCCATCGAGTTTTTACCTTTTATGACAGCGGGTGGTTGCATGTGGTATTAGAGGGCTGGGCCAGAAGTGTCTTTCTCAATCAAATCGGTAGTTTGACTATCCTGGGCTTTGAAGAGAGCCGTGAAGTGGGATGCATCGCTGTTTCCCAATGTGAAGGTGCGTTGTTCGGAGCTGGGAATTAAATATGAATATGATTAAACCATCTAATTAGTGAAGACTTGCTAGGGAAACGTAGCAGGGAAATCCTCTCTGAGATTGTTCACAATCTTTTCTATGGTGCCAATAGCTACATTTCCTGAGCTTGAGGAAGAGGTAGCTGGATTTTGTGAGTTATGATTACGATACTGTAAGTGCGTGCTCCTAGAGACTCTTCTTTATATTTCGAGCATTTCCTCCATGAGGGGTGAAAAGCTGACGATCCCAAAAAGGCGCTAGATTTGCTGGCGCGATATTTCCTCTGCAATGACCTGATAATCAAGCCCCAATTGCAAATTTGCATAAGCTTGAAAGGGAGCGGGGGTGAACCATTGAAAGGGGACTCGAGGATATGGTAATCCTAGAGCAGCTAGGATGAATTCCAGGGTAAGATTGTAGTGTATACTCACCTAAAGCAACTTTAATAGACAACAAGCAACCTAGATTTCTCCAAAATGTGGCAGGCAGTCTAGTATCAAAGAAATAAAAACCTCCTTACAGAATTCACTCAAGAACTTTGGATATGCATTGCAAATGCGATTTCATTTTAGTAGGCAAAGAGGGAATATAGAGCAAGATTGTACATGGCAAATAATTAAGTTTCCCCAAGCCGCATAGCCTCAGCAGCCTAGTATATTCGATGCCTACCAAGGTATACCCACTACTGTCTTTTGAGGGAAGCCTTTGTAGTAATTAAAATTTGGGAGTTAGGGTTCAAGTAATACGAGAAGAAGGAGTTGGTGTTCATCTTCTTTGGTAAGATTGCAAAAGTTTTTGAACTTGATTCTCTATGAACACATTATTGAAACGCAAAAGCTCAACGCGGTGATGCTAGGTGGCCTAATGGTCAAAACAATCATCAATGCTTAAGTCAAGTCCTCATACACAACCGTCTAAGTGACTGCTTGCCATGAATTAGACTAGTGATTTCTTCATAAACCTGTTTGTTGATCGTAAGAAGCCCTACTGCTTTTGTAAAAGCAACACCGAGAGGAGAACCCTGAAAATAGAGCGAAAGCGGAAATAGGTAGTAGTAAACCTCATTTCAGATTTTACCTAGAAGTTAGAGCCTATGGTATTTCTGTAGAGAGCGATAGATCTTCGTCCTTGTAGTATCCACGTTGGTTTTCGTATGTCTGTGCCAAAAATTGGCTATCGGCATCGAGATCCACATGTAAGCATTGTTTCGCACGAGGGTTTGAGGGAATGGGTATATTTCCGAATATCACGCTGTAATAAGGATATCCGCTCTCACGAAAGCTGTTTCTTCACTTCTTGGAGCTAAGGAGAGTGTAGCCTACAAAATTAGGAGGTAGAAAGTGTAGAAGAAAGACAGTATGTTTTATAAGAGCAATAGCTAGGAGCAGATATAGAAACCTTTTCATTTTCAGAATTCCTACACTACCAGTAGCTCCACACATTCTAGTGTGGCGGCTATAATAGGTTTGGGTCAGGATAAAGTTTTACTCCCTTTTCATTTGTTTCGATTTTAAAGTCACCGACACGCTTTCATGCTTCTAGGGTTGATCTACAAGCTTACCATGTACTTCTGAGTGATTTTCATGCCAGGAATAGAGCATTTTGTTTTAGTGTGCATTACTACATGACAGCGTGTGACACTACATTTTGATGCCAATAGCCTACTCATGCTCCGGATCCAGGATTTGACCAATCTCTACCCAGAGACAGCGGTGCACAGCTCATGGTAAGGGAAGTCATACAATGTTAGGCATTGCCTTCCTATGGCACTGCTGCCGCCGAGACAAGGCGTAGCCATGAAGCTTGCTATTTTCTGGGGGTTCTTGCTCACTTTACACGGAAGGGGAAGGGAAAGGCGTGCATAACAGGTAAACGTAAATTCTTGATTCATAACCACTGTTTTCTGACAGGAACTTCGTCTGCAGCAAAGGCGTTGTTGGGGAGAGATATACTATTTCATATTAATCCTTTGAAGAAAACCGAGTTTTGCACTCTATATCATAGGCCTTCAGCTGTTCCATCTTTAGGTCCACTAAACTTTCCATCTCTTTTCTCATTTCGTCGTTGAGCACATCTTCCCCATCTTTGTGAAGTGCAGCCCAGTAGACTGCATCGATGTCGAAACTCTTCCTGATACCATAGTCAAACCAGAACCTTCCAGTCGCCCAAGAGTCACGCATCCGAACAGAAAGACGTGAGTTACTCTGCCCCCCTTCCGACAACGACCTCGTCTCAACTCGTTCCAAAGCTCGCAAAAATTGTTCCATTCTTGGCACGTAGCGAACCATGAATTCACTCATGGAGCGATTTTCAAGCCACATATCTGGACCCAATAGGAGTAGCCACCAAGGTGGGTCATATGAAAATTGTGCTGGCATAGTGTTTGAGAATTCGAAGTCCAAGATGGCCGTGATGCGGAGAGTGTCCGGGTCTGCCAACATATTCGTCGGCTGCAAGTCGTCGCAGTAGGGCTTGAAAGGCCCATTATCATCAAGGCAGTAAAGGGGTATTAGTTGCTTGAAACGATGACGCGCGATGAATCGCTTCTTTGCATCCTCACGGCTATTGGCCAGATTCCTTTGAGTCCGAAGATGGACAAGATGCTCATCGGCGAGAGAATGAAGAAACGCATTGGCAGACGTGAACGGCATTGTAGGATATCCGCTTGTAGGGTATTCGGAGACTACAGTCTTCAGTTCATTCATGTTGTAGGTGAGAGGCCTATCGTTGACAATCCATTCGTCCGAAGACGGCATCTTCGATAATGCTCCAATTTTGGAAAAGTCCAGTCGTGAGAGCTGTGACATATAATCGGCGAGTTGCTCATAAACAAAGTCCAGTTTCGTTTCATCCACATCGGTTGCGAGGATCACCTCGTCTTGTTCGGTCTCCGTTGGCTGCTTCAAAATGGTCGCCAGCGAGATGCCGTCGACATAATCCATGATTATGAATGGTCCGAGTTCTTGAGGGCTATCCTTGATCAAACCCCAGCTCACTACTCGGGGTACAGGAATGGTAGTCATTACGCCTAAAAAGTTCAGAAATTGTACTTCATTCCTGACCTTCTCTTCCCGCAAATCTGTGGCTGTGTGACCAGGCTTTGGGAAGCGAATCACCGCTTTTGGTCCTCCATCACTGAGCCTGACGATGAGACTAAGGTTGAATGAGCCCTTGAGATATCCGTCAAACTCTCCAGCTACATTTTCTCCACGTTGCGATGCGACAAATGCGACAATTTCCTGCTTCGCATCGATGACCTTTGACACCCACGCCTTGAATTCATTGTCCCCGTCTGTTTCGGCTAGCTCATCGAATACAGTCATCTTCTCTGCAAGCAATTGTCAGGGAACGCGACGAATGACGCTTTTTGGGGCGGGTGGGATAAATTAAAACATATGCTTATAAACTTGGGGCACAAAAGTGAAGGATGGGAAGATCAATGGTATAGGTCCAGCGCGAGAAACTTAGCTCCTTTGTGGTTTTGCCTAGAGAAACTATTCCGTATGTGGTATCTATCACATCCGATAATCAGTGCAGTTACACTAGAAGTTCGGTTATTTTTCACCACTCACTTTTCTTAAAACACAAAAGAATCTCTTTACGAAACAAAGAAATCTCCTTAAAAATAAAGAAAAACCTTTACTTTTTAAAAAATCTAGTTTTTTTAGTAACTCTTAGCTGTTCTTTAGTAGGTACTTAGATTTATCTACTTACTTACCTACTTACCTACCTACTCCTCTATAAAACAAAGAAATCTCTTTAGTTTAAAGCAGATTACCTGTTATATTAAAGATCTCTCTTCTATACACTAAAAAATAAAGAAACTTTTTGTTTTTTTAAAGAGGTTCCTTTGCGTTTTAAGGAAAGTGAGTGGTGAAAAATAACCAAACTTCTAGTGTAACTGCACTGATTATCGGGTGTGATAGATAGTGTTAGGACATAACCCACTTATCAGCCGCCCGCGCCGCCAACCTCGGAAACCATACTTTTTGCGACAAATAGAAAATTACTGCACAAAGCACACTAGCACATATGGATTCACTCATGGTTGTAAGCGCAGAGGCTAGGCGCCAACTGTGGTAAATATTAAAGTACATTTCATTCCAAATCTCGGAATTAGCTGTCCGGTCTTGTTCAACGCCACACCGCGGCTACTATTAAACTGCTGGCGGTTAATGCTCCGGGTGCTACGTACTGTCCTACTAGTGCTGTCAATTATTGGTTAGTTGAAGCTGGCACTCTATGGGAATCTCTGCCGCTCTGCTGCTCCGCCGCGATTGCCGCCGTATCATTGCTCTACTGCTACGCCTCGACAATTATAAGCTTCTATTGCATATCAAGACCCTACCTAAGTAAATAGATAGAGTATATAGAAAGAGTTCTCTATACTAACCATACATTATTTCTTAAAACAAAACCTATAAACTCTTTAGTAGATTCTAGGAATTCTATGCTCTAGCACTTCAGGTACTATATCACAGTTATAGGCATGGGATTCGGAATGTAGTTAAGCACCTAAGGTTGAACAAAAACTGCGACTTTAGCACCCTTTTGTAAGCTCTTTTTCCACCCAAGCATTCGTTGTTTCTAAGCTCTATTACTATCCCCAAAGTTTCCTCACACTCCGACATACCCCAAAACACTCAGTTCAAGATGACAGATAGCGGGGGCGCGATCAAGATCCCTAACGAAGAAGAAGAAGAAGAGAGTATGCGCAGGGCAGCCGAAGAATCACAACACCGTCGGCAGTCAGCGAAGAAAGAGAGAGAAATGAAAGAGCTAGCTTATAAAGCTGGCAAGGACTCTCAGCAATACAGAAAAGGAAGCAGCTCCTCCTAACCTTGGAAGTCAAACTTTTGGTTTGAATATGATCCTCAGGTCTGTTGGATACTTAGGTATATAAATTGTCTCCCGATATATCTTTTTTTACAAGTTTGCCTTGTAACAATGTTTCTAACTCTATTCCGAGGGTTGAAAAGGTCTTTTCGAAGAACAGGTACCCTGAATAATCTTCTGCAAGGAATGGCTTGGAACGGAATAAATCCCTAGCACGTTAAAACCACACAGCATTTCCGCGTCCTTCTGCATTCATTGGGCCTCTTCAGGTTCGCATTTTTATGTTTTATTACTTCCTACAGACACTCGTTACAACTATCAACACATCAATCTTACCCCGCCAGCATGCAATACATAAGTCCTTTATATTGCAATGAATGATATTCCAGATGTAATATACTTTGAGTAGATACAAATACTGCACGTGACAACAGACGGTCTATCACTTAAGCATATCTTACTCGCCTACAGAAATGACAAACGCTTGCAAAATCCGGAACCATACAGCTAGGTTCTTCACTTTATAATGTTCATTGTAGAATGAAATTTCTGCACTACTTCTGTAGCTAGGTACACTTCTCAAAATCAAAACTAACGCCCACCCATGTCCCATAGTTGGCAGGGTTACCATTCTCGTCCTGGACTGGTTCTGAGATGGCTATCCCCTTCTTACCCGGCTTATCAGAGGTGATGGTAAGATCGATGCGAAACTTGACGATTGTGACACCGCATTCTGGCGCCTTCCACTGATCGCGATTCACGAATGGTGTGTTCAACAAGGGCTGATACTTGCTCTTCAACGGTCCGGCAAAGGAAATAGAGTCAACAATATATGACATAAATTGTGTTAGCACAGGATTGATGCCGATGAAGGGTGGTCACATTGTGAGTTAACAAATAAACGTACTTTCTTCTTAGAGGGCACATCATATGTAAATTTCCAATCCGCAGTCACACCCTCTTCTAAGTCGTATACCCCGTCGATGAGTGTCCCATTCTTATGGGGTCTCAATCTATAATCTAATGCCGGTGGACCAGGGATGCCGTTTCTGTAATCTGCAAACTCTGAGTATTTGAGTGTAGTCTCGCACTAAGCGCTGGCACTTGTCTGACCCTTGGTAATGGTAGCGTTCAAATATGGGTACGCAAAGATATTGAAATAGATCTCGGATCTATCTATGGTGTTTTGACTGTTGTTATGACGAGTCTTCTATCCTGACTTATAGTCAAGATCGGGACAACTAGGGCCTTTGAGATCAAGAATGCTCCATTCCCAAGCTTTGGGGAGGATGCGGATAGGATCGGAAAGGGGGGTTGGAATGGCAAGTGTGCCAGTAAGGAATGCGATGGTGGAGAAAATGAGAGATCGCATGGTTGCTATGAGAAACAAGCTGTTTGTTGTTAGACAGAAGTGAACAATGTTCCTGGAACTCGTCAATTTTAAAAAGATTCAGGACGTAGAATCACCCATTTATATCTCTATCTGTGCTTCGCCTTCCTTCCGAAATATCATATATTGGATCTGGGCCATAGTGTCCAGCTGTGTTCAAAATAAAGGCAATCAGAGCATCCCCCAAATTCAACTAGGTAATATAATTCTGGAAGCCAATTGACAGCCTATTATCTCCCTCTGTTCTATGTTCAATATATCCCACATCTCTTGAATTGCGGTGCCCTGGTGAGCTGTTGTCTCGTGCTCTGAGGTGTGTTTCGTTGCCATTACCTGCGCTGATAAAAGTACCCTAGATTCAAGTGCCGATCGTCAGAAATGCTAAGCAAATACCGGAGTGCAAGAGTCCGTGTTATTTCGTATATGAAAATGCTGTGGACCCGGAGAATCTACTAGCTATATAGTCACTCGTGCGATTGTGCTATGAGTTTTCTTTACTTGCCAATAGGCGATGGATTTATCTACACATATCATATGACTAATTCTTTGGTTAAATGACTATAATTTAGTGAGAGTTTATGGACAGAAATTAATGAGCGAATGAACAACTCCCACGCTAGTACACGGCATCATGCTCATATAGATAGCTAAAAATCTTTTAGTAACAAAATGCGGTCTAATTTAGCATTAGATTCATAAGGGGAACCTTTTCTGTATCTTTCGCATACTGCGATGAGGCTCAACCAGGTGATGAGGGAGTTAATGCAGAGTTTGATGCCTGTTTTTCTGGTCTGAATCTTGGCCTCCGTGGTGAGTAAATGTAACCAGAATGACAGTCACAGAAATGGAGGATAGAGTGCCACTCCTAGTTTGACACTAAGAACAAATATTGAAATTACGTGCGCGTTGAGTGTCTAATCGGACACTACGGACTATGTCTTGTTTAAGAACGAAAATTTCCCTTTACTCAATAATAAGAGACTATTGGAGGCTGTCGAGGATGGCTTAATGAACAAGATTTCTACAAGTTGTCAGAGGGTACTTGTTTGTGTGCAATAGAAATCCAGTGATGCTGAGTATCAATTTTCTCAGTATCACTGTGGCTCACAGGCTGCAGCTGGAAATATCTTACAGTCAATTTATGAGCCGTCCTTGAATTCCAAAAATTTTGCATCATCAGTAAAAGTCGCAGATGCTAGAACGGGTATGTGAACCGATTTGAGATCTGAGGATACCTGTTGTAAACGTAAACGCAATCAAAGGCATGTCATCTGGACAGGCATGTTGCTCCTCGTACAGGCAAAAACAAGGGCGCCACTTCCAGGTAGATGGCGGTTGCCGACCTCCACAATGCTGTAGGGCTCGATGACGCAGTTTCCAATTTACATGACACGAAGCTCCACTGAAATTGCCAGATAGCGAGTCCAGAAATCAGGACAGAAGGTGGCACTGATTTGCGCATGTAACATTGACTGGCACAGCGAACAGATTATGGGCAGGACCACATTAGGCAGAGAGTGCAATCATTGCTTTCAGAGTGCAGGGTTCGCACACACCTTCTCATGCCGAACTAGGTGCTAGTTAGCTCCGTCCCTATTATATACGTAAGCAACCCATCAATATTGAATTTGTTCCGAGATTCCGATCAACCCCTCACGACAAGCCTCGGCACAATAGTGGATTGTATTCTTTGGCGATAGGTAGCTATCCTCTCGCATGTACGGTCTGCTGTGCAGTTTGATTTGTGGCCTGGTGAGCCTCCGTGGCAGGTAGGCAATTAAGGAGTGCACAGTAGTATCTGGGAGGTGGTCTGGAGGCACATGGATACGTCACGTGTGGACGCTGGACATAAATTCTATTTTGGGGCGCTTCGGGCCGAGCCATGAGGAGCCAATGGGCAGTAGTCGGAAGAAACAAAGACTCGACGATCAGTGGCACGCTCTAACCAAACTCGAGAAGGGGACTAACCGCCTCAGACCAGCTGCCGCCCTACATTACCCCATAAGATGAAGCTTGGAAGCTAATTAAGGACGTGGCCAGTGGCGATCAACGTCACTCCTGCCACCGTACCTTCACAGCGTTGTCATGGTTTTTCCAAAACTGCGCTCTCGTTTGGCGGTCCGGCTGTGGCTGCGCCGTTTTCACCTCGGTACAAAACGAGGATCAAGGCTGGAGGGCAAATAAATAAGAGTGGAGTTCTCGGGGGAAATCAAAAGGGGCCACTGCCACTGGACCAGAACTCGATGTTACAGCACATGTCCATGCTCATCTTCGTATTGGAGCGAGGACGGGCCGTTATGACTTCATATCGTTGCATCTCCAGGGCATCGCACCAAGTCAGGTGTTCAGATGAGGTACCTGGATAACCTATGTAGCTGAGGGACGGATACAGGTCACATAGGTATAAGAACTCGTCTGCCTGTCTGTCCAGAAGAATATCATCCACCCTCCAAAATCACAATCCGCCTTACATACTACATTACACCTCCAGTCACTTCTAAAATTGTCAGATCCATCTACACCACAACACTTCGACTACTCCGATCAAGATGCAATTCACAACAACCCTTCTTGCTTCCATCTTCGCTGCGTCGGCAACCGCCCTCCCGCAGTCGACCCCAATTCCTGCCGATGGGAAGTTTGGCATCATCACTATCCGTTCCGGTTCCGCGATACAGAACTCAGGCGTGCAGGCTGCACACAACAGCCTCTTTGTAGGCCTGCCCAAGCAGAACGCTTCATGTGACTCCGAAACCAATTATGCCACATTTTATCTTCTAGACGAGGAGCTACGCCTTTATGCGGCATCTGCGACACCTCAGACCATCTTTGTCGACCGTTCAGGAATGGGTAAGTACTGTAAACCGAAGATTGTGTCGGCATGCAATATACTGACAAAGAACCAGGCCAGGGCAAGATTGGTTACGTCACAGGAGCCCAAGGACTTGGCCGCAACTGGGAAACCAAGGGTTGGGCGCTGAACAACAACCAGCTCGAATTCGACGGAACTGGCATCCAGGCATGCCCTGGTTCCATTGATGGTGCGTGGAGCCTATGGCTTCAGGGTTCTGCCACCCCGGGGTACAACCAGAACTGTACCGGCGTCATCGCAGCCGCAATAGAAGCAAAAGAGCCGATTGGATGCTTGTATACGCAGTAACTTTTCCACCTGAATAATGAAATTAGGGTTGCTTTCCCGCTCTGAAATAGGAACATATTCAGCTGCCGGAAATGCCATGCTCATGCCTAGGTATTCCATCCCTAGGATGCTGCGAGTCTATGGAGACTGGTAGATTTGTATATATCACATTAGGTGGCATAGTCGGCGTGACTATAATTTAGGAAAATGTAATATTAGTGTTTCGTACATACATGTACACCATAGACCTAGGTATCATCAGCACCACATTCTGAATGATCACACGCAAGTGAAATCTCTGCATGAAACCTCATGGTAACTGCACAGCTCTATTGCACTTGGTCCTATGTCTTTTCTTGAACTTCGTCATTAAATTGATTCATTGTGCAACTAGACCAAGCTTGCAGTTGATCACAAATACGGTTCACCACGTGATTTTGGTTAACCCATTCGACCACCAACTATGAACAATGAAAGAGCAATTTTGCCTTCATTTGCTATGGCCGGTAACTTGATTATATATCAACGTATTTCTTTTCTCGTTTTACAGATTCAATCAATGTTAATCCTGCATTACAGAGCTGTATACACTGTCTTAGTTAGGCTACTGTTTGCGTTAGTAGCAAGTCATTCTGGTCTGAACTGCCAACAACAATCTCGATTCAAGGCACAACAAGGAGCTTCGATTGAAGAATCCCACTGGAATGACTTCAATGTTTGAGCTCGTCTAGAGGTTCTGTAAGTCTACCCAAACAACTCGTAGAGAACTATTCGATACGCGCTTCGGTTTGTGTTCATACACATACTGAACGACATTAATACACTCGTGTAGACGTCACAGCAGCCGAAGTATGGCAGAATTTATTTCGCCACTCGGGGATCCAGCATACTGAATACAGAGCGTTCTTTCATCCCCTGCGCAAGCTACTATCTCGTCACTAGACTTTGAGTAGACGTCATCCTCGCAAACTTATAGTTCCCTGACTATTTACCGCCCGTCTGGCCTAGATGTGTTCCGTTGGACTGGTCTTGAAGGGCAGTCACCGATACTGCAGTGCCATCGAAGGAGGAATGCCGATAATCCTTCGATTCGCATTTCTGACCAGATCAACTTCTTCCGTTTTGACTTAGTGGGAGACGTTGGAGTCAATCTATTTTAAATTTCATGACCTTTTCCAGTCGAATACTAAGGGAAAGGAAAAAAGTATGTATTATAACCGTACACCTCGCAAGCATAGCAACAAAAATATTAACAACCTTGAAGCGCAGATTGCACCGGACGAGGCAGATGTTTTCTCCTGGCTGTTAGATCCTAACGACGAAAACGTTACCTCTGCTTCGATGGCGATGACATGCATAGTAGCGTATGCAGTAAACAACTTTGAGATAGACTTTGCGGAAGGTGAGAATGGGAGTGCATGTGAAAGAACAAATAGGGACTGTTTCACGTTGAATGTAGTCGACTTGGACGTTCAATTCAAGGCAAGGGATGAGCATCTTGGAAAGTGCCGACGGGCACGACCAAAAAGACTCATGTTAAATAACCTACGTAGCACCTAGTGTGCGAGAAATGGCCAGTTAGAAATCGTATAGTCATTATTGCTTTCAATTTCGCTGATGCCCCAAACCCCCAATCGCAAGAATGTTCGTGAATGACAATCTTCCCAAACGCCTATAATGCCACCCAACCAAGTCCAAAGACGGGTCACGTCTCAATCACAACCGAATCCATCTTTCGGACGTATTCCTTCAACCGTGGTACCCGATCTTCTTTCGTTAAGCTTTAAACGATTTCATCTTCCCCTCGTTGTCCCGCTCTCCCTCTCTCGTCGCCTCCTTATTCCCTCTAGTTTTTGCATCAGCTGTGCATGTATCTTTCGTTGACCGGCCCACTGTTGCCTCAATTTTTCCATTCGCACTGCTGCGATTACAACAAGACCGACTGCCTTCAAACTTCGACGGCGATTTCCCGTGTGATATGTTATATCGGGGGTGATTCCCATCTCTTCAATAAGCTTGAGGTCTTGTCGATTACTGGGCGTAGGAAGTTAGTTGAGTATCCAGAAATGAAACGTCAGGTTTCGGGTTCGCGGGACGACTTACCATTCGTTATACACCTCGATCATCATCAAGCAGAACTTCTTCTGGTATCCCAAGGACTCTCGGAAACCCTCTTCCCTCATACACCGAGCACGCAAGTACCCGATTTGTTTAACGAGACCTTGGATTTCTTTGACATGCCGTTTGTCCTTCTCCATGTCCTCATTATTCATATTATTTCTAGCTGCCGACTGGGAAGATTCGAGAGACGCATGTAACGCGCGAACCTGCTTCTCTTTCTCGCGTAAGGAGTTCTTTGACTGCGCAGCAAGCTCCCGCAGACGGGCCTCGCGGTCCTCTAATTGTTGCTGCAAATCCTCGATATCCAACGTCTTTCCTCGCAATCGCTCTTTCAAGTCGCGGAGCTCTGATTGATACTGCCTAGTTGTTCGGTCATGAGTCCCAGGGCTGATACGCAGACGCGCAGTACCTTGTAACGCCTCGAGCTCGCCCGTCTTCTCCGATACTTGTAGCTGGAGGGATTCCACATCGGCTTCCGCTGTCCGGAGCTTGGTGTCGCGATCGCGAATGTCGGCTCGGAGTCGACGTTCAATGTTGTCACGCTCGTTCTCCAGCTGAGTGACGCGAATAGATAATTCCTCTGCTTCGAGTTTTGCTTTGCGGAGAAGAGTTTGCAGTTCATCGCGTTCCTGTAACGACATGACATTGGCAACGGCCTTTGTGGACTGGCGGGCCACTTGGAGTTCCTGAGTGAGCTTGTCCAACCGGATTTGCAAGTCATCACGTTCCTGGTCAGCAATGTTGAGATTGGTTTCGAGCGTCTGGACACGGGATTGACTATGGGATTTCTCCCTTTCAGCCCTGCGGAGGTCACTCTCGAGGTGCGTGAAGCGAGACTGAAGATCGTAGGAGGCTTGCACTTCCCTCTCGAGAATGGTAATCTTGTCTTCTAACGAAGCCTTCTCGTCGCTTGCTTCATCGGCAGCTTCCTGGAGAACTTCAATCTCATCCTCGAGATCTTGTTTCTGCTGCTGCACCTCTTCACCAAGCGCTTCGAGAGCGTGCAACCTATCTGCAGATAGTTGTTGCAAGGAGTCGACTTGACCTCGGAGGTGATTGACCTGTTCACGTAGAGTGTGGAGCTCGCCATCCCGTTCGCGAACGAGATCCTGCATGTTATCTAACTGGGTGGCTGGCTCATTCGCATGGTTGCGAAGAGCATCCAGCTCTGCTTCGCGCTCTCTGATTGTGCTGCGAGCGGTCTCGAGATCGCGAATTCGATCAGCTAGCTCGGCTCGTAGCGTTTTTAGGTCTTTCAAATCTGCCTCCTGTGTATCTGCCTTTTTTTGTAGGTTGAGCAGTTCGCGTTCTCGTGATTGTAGTGAAGCCTGGAGGGTGAATATTTCACGGGATAAGCTATCACGCTCACGAGTAACCTTTTGCAATGCCTCGATCTGGGTGTCCTTATCCAAGGCAGCTGTGCGGAGTCCGTTTATTTCCTGCGTGGCGTCGTCTCGTTCTCGGCGCATCTTCTCGGCATTGTCGAGCTCACGGTCTTTGACGGCGATGGTCCTGCGGAGTTCTCGCACTTGTTGTTCGAATGTGTTGGCTTCACCCTGAAGACGGGTGAGTTGTTGATGTGCATCGCGGAGCTGTTTTTGATATCCGTCCAGCTCGTCGGCTTTGGCTTCTGCGACATCAACTCTATCCTGGAGGAGCTTAACGTCGGCATCTCGCTCTCTGGCGATGTTGAGCACCTTTTGGCGTTCCTCGTTGGCGGCCTGTCGAGCAAGTTGAAGCTGATTGTCACCTTGCGACTCTGCCAGAGCTAGACGGTCGTGGAGTGCATCGATCTCGGCCTGTTTTTCCCGCTCGACGGACTGCACCTGCCGCTGTAGAGCCTTGATCTCCACGTCCCCATCTCGCTCCAGCGATCGTAGGCGGTCCTCGAGGGCCGAAAGTTCGCGGCGCTTCTGTTCTTCGGCGTTACTTAGCTGCCTCTCTGCCTCATCCAACTGCTGCTCTAATTCACGGAACTCCTCATCTTTGGCCTCTTCCGCAGCATCAAGTTTGGCCTGGAGCTTGTCAACCTCTTCTTCCTTGGAACGTACAAGCAAGCGTAGCTGTTCTTCCAAATCCTCTATCTTCTCGGCCTGTTCGTCCAACTGACGCTGTTTCTCTTCGAGGTGGACATCTTGCGATCCTTGCGCTGCCTTTAGCCTTTCTTCCAGACTCTCGATCTGGCCCTCGTGTTCATCCAGTAGCTCGTCCCGCCGCTTCATTTCTGCCTGTGCCTGTTCGAGCTCCTCGGTGACCTTGTCCAGGTCCTCTTCAGCACCCCGGGCGTCATCGAGCTTCGCTTCGAGCCGTTCCACCTCGGCAGCGCTCTCCTCAGCCTGCTTGCGCAACTCTTCCATCTCTTCTCGCAGACTCTCATCGGCATGGCGGCGCTTGACCTTGTCGGCGTAATCTCTGAGCTGTTGCTTATACGACTCGAGGTCCTTTTCGGCATTCTTGAGGCTTTTCGCGTACTTGCTAAGGTCTCGGGCCATGGTGACCTTCTCCGTCTTGAGGGTGACGTTTTCTGCGAGTGCAGCGGCGTTGAATTCGGGGCCAGCCCTTTGGAGATTCTCCTCAAGGAAGTGGATCTTCAGCTTCAGGCCAAAATTCTCTTTATCAATCTGCTCTAGGCGCTGTTTGCGAACTTTGTGTCAGCAATGAATTATGGGGGTGGGAGGTATAGTTGAGAGAAGCTGGACTTACCGCTTCTTGCTCGCGTAGGGTCAGCACGTTGCCATTGCCCTCCATGACGCCGTCTGCTCGCCGCGGCAGGGCCATGGGCGTGCTCATCGCGCTGGAGCTCATGGTGTCGGGCACGGGGGTGCGTCCGTCCACGGCCGAGTCGCTCATGACGCTCGAGTCCATGGTGTCGTAGGTACTGACTTCTGGCAGCGGCGAATCGCTGACACGGTATCCCGGCTTCAGGCCGAGCGGGGTGGTAATTGCGCCCGATGCGGCTCCCTTGAGCAGGCCGTTGACCTGGCGGGTACGGTTCGCGGTTGCGCTCTTCATCAGCGGCGTGAACTCGTTTTTCGCACTGGGATTGCGCAGCGCGGCGAGAGGATTGCGGGGTGTCGACGTGACGGTGTTGCGGGCGCCACGCATTTGCTTGAAGAGAGTATCGCGGCCTTCGGGAGCGCGAAAGCTGGCTTCGATGCTAAAGTCCTCCATGGCATGTGTCGAGTCGAGGCGCGTGAGGCCATCGGCGTCGGTTCGCGGTGAGTCGAGATAGACGTCTGCCATTGTGGACCGCGCGGCGAGCGGGGGAGTGGGTGAGTGGGTGAGAGGTCGGGGTATGGATGTGAAGCCTACGTCCTATTTGTGTGATGCATGAGTGGTAGTAAGAGAGGAGAGAATGAGAAGAACAAGAGGAGGGAGTTTCGGACGCGAGATTGGAAGTGTGGAAAAGGTGAAACGTGGACGCATACGCGAACGCGGATGTCAATGGCAAGGCGAAGGTAGAGGGAAATGTAAAGATGAGGGTCGAGGGTTGAGGGTCAAAAGGTCAAAAGGTCAAAGGTCAAAGGTGAATGGCGTATGTGGTGGATTTGTTTGTTTACGATCCCGCACTTGGATGGCGCTAGTCCCTATCTAGCAAGCGCGACTCTGATGCGTCATCACGTGTCGCCAAGAGTCCTGGTTTTCCACCTCAAATGCTCCACTTGGGACCCAAAAAAGGGTTCACGGGCTTCCACACAACCTCCCTCCAGATAATTACTTTTTAATATTCATATGGAAAACCCCATCCCCCAAGACGACTTCCAGTGGTTCGGCCAGGGTTTCTCTGGGTTTCCCAAGCGGCTTCCAGAAGATGTCGTCGAGTACCTCATCTTCATCATCGACGCCAAGCTCTCGGATACCCAGACTCGCGAGCGCCTGCAAGCTTTCCAACGCGCCCTCACGGCTCTGGAGAAAAAGTTTCTCAAAGAATACATCTGGCAGCGCGAGTCCATCAAACTAGACCTCGTGCGCCCAGACGGCCGGTGGATGCTCAGAGGTGCCTCCAATTTCGGGGACAGTGTCGCAGACGAGTGGCTGATAGTCTATCTGTTGCGTGAGTTGAGCAGCCAATTCAAAGATGCCTGGATCAGAATATACGACACCGACGGCGAGTTCTTGCTTATTGAGGCCGCCAATGCGCTCCCTAAATGGCTCAATCCGGAGGTCTCTGAGCACCGCGTTTGGATTCACAACCATCGCCTTCTGGTGATTCCTCTCTCGCAAGTGAAAAATCCTGCGCCCTTGGAGCTTAAGGAAGCACTGGCTATCATTTCCGATACTCCCGCGAAGCCCCAGCACCATCCCAAAGTCGAGCAGGAAGCCTTTCACCGGCTCAAGGGCTATCCGACTGCTATATCCGAAAACCAGCACCACGCAACGCTCTCTCTACCTCGCAGAGTTGCCCACATATTGCATGCTAATCCGGCATATATAGCCCCCGTCGTGGAAGCATTCTATCTGCGCGATCCAATATCTCTTCGTCTACTTCAACCCGACAAGACCAACGCCCCACTACTGTTCCCGGTAGAGGACTTTGTTCAAGTCAGCGTCCGCTTTACAAAAGTGCTCTATGCGCAGCTCCTGGGCCAAAGATGGAATCCCCCCGGCTCATATAGTTCGGCACTCTCTTCTATTGCCAAAAATGATACTAACCCTATAGGTGACAAGGTCGATGTTGGCTTCAAGGTCACTGCCGGCATGGAAATACTGCTCCAACATTCCATCTACGCCTCCAAGACACCTGTCCGTGAGATCAAAATCTTGCTGGAAGACTTGTCATCCGGCGAAGACACGCTCCCTACAGACCTCGAAATCGCCCAGTGGCCGCAGCGTAGTGACGACGAAGCATGGCTCAATATCGATTTCTCCGATTTTGAGCGTGAACTTTCTGGGAAAGGCACAAAGGACCCTTCCGGTGCCACGTCCGGCTTTGGTGACAAGAACGCACAGGAAAATCTGAGGAAGATGGTCGAGCGATTCAACACGTTCCTTGAAGATGAAGACGCTGGTGTTGATGGTGCCGGAAACTTGGATCCGATGGATTTCGACAATGACTCAGACACAGCTGGAGAATCCCGTGGATGGGACGACCCAGAGGAAAGTTCCGACGAAGATGACGACATGGACGCTTCTGAAAAAGATGCGAGTAAAAATAAGAAGAAGAATAAGGCGCCTGAAGATGACGATGGCGGCGAGGATGCCTACGCCGATGAAGAATATGCCGAGTACGAATCTGCATTCCAAAAGTTCATGACCCTTTCAGCTGCCGAGAAGGCCCTTCTTACCGACGATGCTCGCGAGCTCGCTCGTGAGTCCGAAGCACAACAAGAGGAAGACGAAGAAATTCGCAAGTTGACTGAAATGATGGAGAAAGAGCTCTTTAGTCACGCAGCACTAGACCTCAACACGAAAGCCAATAAATCGTCCAAAACAAAACAGAAACAGAACAAAAAGGAGGATAACATTGCGCTTGATGCTGGGGAAGCAAAGCCAACGCTCCAGAAAGGGAAAGGAAAAGCTAAGGCGACTGACGCGCTACCTAGACACGACACGTACGAAAATGGGGATAGCAGTGATGGCAGCGACGGCAGCGATAACAACGATGATGAAACTGATTATCTAGACGAAGACTATAATCTCGCAGACAACATGCTCAAGGCGTTCAAAGGACAAGCCGGCATGACAGGTCCGGCTGGTAACATGATGCGCGCTATGGGAATCCAGTTCCCGCCCGATGATGAAGACGACGACGAGAACGAAGACGGAAATAGTGTCAATGGCGCAAGTAGCAGCACTGGCCAGAAGCGGATTGACAAGACTTGAGCGTCCACATACCCGCATGCAGTTCGCCGTCCAACAATCTAACCTTCCACAACGGAGATATCGCAAAGTGGTCGGCTGAACATTTGTTCCGGTTTCCACATGACCTGACCATCATAAATCATGGCTTTGCTTTATGTACGCCAATCTTTCGGCCGAGACACGGTCGATAACCTAAATAGTAGATTGAACAAGCTCGCCCTTGTGCGCAAGCAACAACAACATCATCATCATCATCATCAAACAACAGGGGCTACCACAATCCTCATGTGTAAAGTATACGTAGCCAATCACGATAGAGCGAGAACAGAGGGAAACATTGGAAAAGATTTCCAGGCTCTGACGTACCAAGTTGCCGTGCCAAGCCCAAGACTGGCATGTACACGTACGCATTCTTCCGTTCCGCTTCTCTGGTCCGTGTTGCCCGTTCTGTCGTCCACGGTACAATATTGGAGCGCGACGATCACTCGGCTGTAACGAAGCCGCTGGCTACATTTTCTGCCTAGTAGCTACGTATTCCTACCAATCCAAGCGGTCCGATTTCGAAGTATAATTCTACCTCTATCCCATCCGATCAGGTGCCAGGACTAGAGATCCATGCAGCAAACCCAAAGGCACACAATACGAAGCACACACTAGTCCGGGAAATGCAGCAGCGAGCAAAGCACCTAGATCCATACTAGTTTTGTTCCTATTTTTGTAGTCGACCGTTCACACCGCTTGTATCCATCTGTCGTCGAATTATGCTCGAGCCCGACGTGCCAGAAGCCTCATACATGTTCGCCTAAGTCGTATACCTAGGCGATTCAGGACCCGGCCTACATACATACCTAGGTACATATGTACAAGCTCTTCCCGCGTGCCCGCTGCCCGCTTGAACACAACCCATGCATGGCGTGTAACATCTGCAAGGGTCGCTTAGTAATTGACGTGATAAGTAATTCTCCGGCCTTGACACTGCGACGTCATTGACGTCTATTGAACCGCACTGTAGTGTCATGGTTTCTTGAATCCACCTAGACGCGCGTCTTGCAGCTAAGATATATGTATGATGGATTAATTATATACATTCTAGTCCCTGGTCCTTGCGCTGTTCTTCGTCCCGAAGTATATGCTTCCGTAGTAGTTGTAGTCGTTAAACAGATCCTAGTCATCTCACCACGTCCGATTGTTGCCATTCCCGACGTCGCATAGCTACCATTAACCTTCGGAGTTTCCGACCACACGAGCGCTACCGGAACTTCATTGTTCCAGAACACATACATGCCCGAAGTAAAATACACGTGATATTGAAAAAAGAAACACCCTTGCCATATCAGCTCCGACTAGTAGGTGGCCATTGACTAGAATGACTTCCTCTCCCATTCCCACCGCCTAGCAACTCTGGGTCGATGGGAGTTCCTTGTCCCTGTGATTGTCCTCCTGGAGTTGGCCATGCATGCATCCTTGGGACCTGGAATGGAGCTGTGATAGGGTACCGCGTGGCGGGTGCTGGCTGCTGTGCGGGATTTGGTTGATAATGGTGAAATTGTGTTTGATATTGTGATGGGGACTGTTCTTGTTGTTGATGTTGTTGATGCTGCTGTTGATGCTGAAAAGCGGGCGGGAACTGCGGTGTTCTCGGTTGAGCAAATGAGTAATTGGGAGGAGCTGTGGTCCCGGAGCTCTGCGATGATGGTGATGATGTGGGAGCGGGATTCGATGCCCATTGGGTTTGCTGTGTATAATTGGGATTTGGGTTTTGGTTCGCCATGGTTGTAATGTTGATAGACTGAATGATAAAGAATGAGCCCAGCGTTTGTAGTGGAAGTGCAGTTGACAAGAGTGAGTGATGTTCTGAATTGACTGTGTGCGAACCTGTAGAGTTTATATAGCAACCGAGTCTATCACGGAAGTTCATCAAGCGTCTTGGAGGGCGTCGACGGTGATAAGCGGTACTAGGAAAATGAATCCTCTTGAGACTCTGGTCGCCGTGGTATGGATCGTAGTTGGAAGTCGGGGCCGTGCGCAGGGCCAAACCGTCATTCACTGATACGTCAAAATATGTCTTGATGTAGTAGTGGGAAGAGACATACAGCGTCTAGGAATTAACCCGCGTCCACTACCGGACTCTTAGAAACCCAAGCCCCAAAGCCACCTCGCTATGCTCAAGGAATGGTTGAAAACAAAGAGATTCCCGCTGACCGGACAAGGCGCCACAGGAATTGGTTGCAGTAGTAGACGTACGCGTCCGTTAAACCTCTTTGTGCTGCAATGCAGCCGAGAATGGATATAGATGGTATCGTGATGTTATATTTACAAACACCGTCGATAACACCATCCTCTGCAGGAACAGTACAATCTCAGACTGTTGCCTTGAGGGTGATCGACTCAAGGTCCAAGGGAATAAAAAAAAAAGCTAGACCAGGGATGATGAGCACGTCTACTTGAATTGTACCCTGAGCTTGATCAGAACTCGACTATTGTTGAAGTATGCAAGGGGTATATTACCAATGCCAGGCATTGGACATAGTGCGGTAGATTGCGGGGATGCGCCAAATGGTTCATCTAAAACAGAACGAGATGAAAGCTGGTTTTGGGAAGCGAGGAGGATTCCAGGACTAGAAGCTCAAGTAAGAAAACAATGAGCGCTTGCCAGCCATGGTGGTAGTCAGTCGTGGCGCTGGGAGCGGGAAAAAGGCACTACGCACGTATACGAGAAGGATGAAGGTTGGATGGAGCCTCAGGATCTGCAACGAGGACCTCCGGGGGCTTTAGCACCTAGGCATCGTCATCTTTGTTTGCTTGAGCCTCGGTATAGGAGAATGGAGACTTTGAAAAGTCGATTGGGAACCACCCAGGTATGGTAGATTAGGAAAGTGGTAAAGAAATTGATCACAGGCATCAAAATGGACTGTTTCGACGATAATTCGACCCACAGCAGAAAGCACTAGTCGCGCAAAGACGGAGATCTGCGATGGGGCCCATCGGTCAGTGGATGCAGACGGACGGAGAAGAAGTCTCCCAGCAGAGAATGCATTCCTGTTCCTGTGTGTAAGTGTGTCATGGCGGGCTGTCCTTGGCCGACCACAACTATTGCGCAGCAAAGCCGTACCTAGGTCCATAATGTATAGCGTCAATCGCGCCTCTCTGTCGCCGAAAGGGTGCACGGAGCTCGGCAAAATGCCGAAAGCGGCAAAGGCCCCAATCGCTGGAGGTCAATCGGATTGACAGAAACAGCCAGACTAGCAGGCCGTGGGGGCCAGTAGGGGAAACAATAAGCAGGAAAAGCTGTCAGCGTGTGTAAGGCGGATTTTGGGATCTCTTGTCTCGTGAACGACCGTGAACGACCGCCAAAGATCCCAAGGCCGTCTCATCACGGGTCTCAGCGACCAGTCTCCCTAGGTTGCAAAGGACCTAAGCCAGGACCTGCCAGGCTATGGAACCTTCGAAGGCGATGGAAGCGGGTGACAGGACAGTACGAGCCTGAGGTATTCCTTCCTCCAGGATGGGCAGGGTGACGACGACTCGGTGGCTGGGCGTGGTGCAGACAATGCAGAGTAGCATTTGGTAGCTCATTTTCAAGGTACAGAAAGTGGTTACCTAGAATGCCGCATGCACGGGTACAGGCATGCCCAGGTGTGTAGGAGTGTGTCTGTGTGCCCAGTGTCCGACACGATACGGAGGTTTTGGTGGCTATGCATGGCCAAAAGGAGACGAGATCTAGGGATTGGATTGAGGAGAAGAGAGGCCGTTGACTGATATGTTGAGGGGGTTGTGGACCTGGTATTTCCATATGGAATGGTTGGATGGTTTTGGGGTGAAAGCGGTCCAACAGAAATCGCCCTGGCTCGGATGGGGAAGGCCGATTGCTGTGATTGGTGGCTCCTCTTGGCGCCCACGTGCTCATCGCCGCACACATGCACGTGCACGTGCACTTGTTTCTATTCTGGGAAATGCCAAGTCCAACGACGCCTCGTCCGTGTTTGTTTATCCCGCGACTCCTCAACTTCTTCGTTTTTCAAATTCCTCTCACTGACTCACTCGCTCTCTCTTGTCCCCTCCCAATCTGGATACGAAGCCCAACCCAATTTACTACGTCAGTTAACTCCGCTTTGTTAGCGCTCAAAGTCCTCTCTCTAGAGCTCCGGCACTGATCGTCTTGGCCACCCTCTGAATCGCGTCCTGCTGTGACGTTTACTCGGATGCACAAATGGAACCTTAGCTTAGGAAATGCTTTCGGTAGATCGAAGTCGCATCATCTTCGAGAATGTCTGGTCAAGGCTGTCGCTATTTGAGAGAAATAACCTTGGACGTGTCATAATCAACTTTGGTTGAACATGCCTTGTACTTGCATGTACAGTATTGAGATCTTCAGCCTCGAAAGAAACAAATATAAACCGAGAGCATTTCAAAGTTTGCCCTACTGACCAAGGATGGATTCAAATATTACAATGTATAGATACAAACAGAGTAGGGCACTGACAATGCTTTCATTGTGCCCGACAAGAAGATACACAGGTGATTAAAAGAAAGAGACTTGTTCCGCCTTGAACCATACTGTGGATAATCTAGAGGCTCCAAAGTAAGCCTCAGGATCCCATAGATTGTTATTCGAAATGAATGTTTTCAGTTCGAATAAGTCTTGCCCGGTCTATCGTCCCAAACATGCAGAACGTGCATCCAGACCAGCTCAGGCTCTGTATAGCACACCATATCCAGTCAACGATCGGCGGGAACGATTCCTCGTTCACCGTCAAGTAAGACAGTTTTCCTTAGCATCAAAATGGCGCATAGAGGGTTTGCATTCGCCGTCTTCTCTAACGATGCTTTCCTCTTACTCTGACAGAGTCTAAGCTCTGCCGAAAAAAAAAATTGAGCAGTCTAGAAGATGCAGGTATGTTCACAGGTCGAGGAACTACCCGGGAATGAATCAGAAGAAGCAAGTACTGCGCCTAACTGTACAGAGTGCACAATTCAACTACATCGCGCTAGCTTGCATGTGCCCTTCCATCACTGTAGTAATGTGTGGTATGATCATTGCAAGCCAACATCGTATAGGGGGCGTAAGCGGGGAAGACATAACGCCGAGCGCCATGTTAGTGACTTGGATTATCTCCAACGATTGACTTCCATCCGGTAGTTCAGGAGATCATCTTCGTCACATTCAGACCAAGCGTCCCTACTCGGAGCCCCCAGTCCGGCCTTTTGTCTCTCCTCGCAGACATCATCAAACCATTTCGACAAGGCTTCTCTGCTGACATAGCCTGGGCCACTGATGCCAAACTCGATATGAGGAACGAATGCCAAATGCCTGGCGAAATCCCAGGTGCGAAAGGGCTGCCCATTGACAGTAATGCAGATCTCGCCGATACGGCGATATACAATATCCCCGTAGACGACTGGGTAGAGGCCCATGATGGTTTCTAGGCGCTTATTGAGGTAGTTGGCTATGAATCGAGCAGTGTAGTACCTGTGATCGGAGGGAGTTCCGGGGTCTGGGTCGACGACATTAACATTAAGAGTTTCGATTCGGATGCTGCATTCCTGCGTATACATGGGCATCGCGTCTTCCTCCGAAACGGGCGCAACTGGGCCGTAGTGCAAAAAACGAAGCAGTAGAGCAGTGAATGCGGCATTCATCCTACTTGGAATTGTTCCGTGACTGAAGTACCCGGATTGATGGGGTTCGTTTGGAACTTTGCCGACGGCCTGGATAGTAGCAGTCACGTTGGAGATGCGACGTTTGTTCGAAGCAGGAATGCAGATCCATGTTGGCCAGAGCTCTGTTGTATTGACGATTTTGATGTCCAAGGTATATGGCTGATCCATTGCGTTGAGACGAGACAGAGCTTCACAATACAGTTGATGGTTGGCAAGCAAAAGTCCGTTGATGTTTGGAAGATAATGCTTGGGAAGAACCAGGTACTGCACATCGCTACGCTTTCGGGCTGATGGGCTGGGGGGGTATGGATCAAACAGGAAATCATAGCAGGGGCGGCGTGAGGCATCATCGTCATTTCCTGTGCAGGCCACAGAGGGAGGCGACGCAGTGGTCTGGATGACTTGTTCGATGATCTGGTCGCGGATCTCGCGCGGCAAAGCGAGTAGAGGGAACATGTTAGGCATATTGGACATGTCCAAGATGTCGAGGATGCAATATGGAATAGACGGTCTCGGAAACGAGGGCGCGACCAAGAACGCGACCGAGGACTTCCGGACGCCGGGGGGAGTGTGAAGCCGTGGAGAACCGCGCGGAACCACGGATGACTGGGTGAAACCGTGAAAGGATCGAAAGAACGACGTGGGAATGGATTAATGAGCGAATAGATTCATGGATTATTAGTTGGCTAGGTACAGGAGTAGTAATAGCTTGTATGGTGGACGAAGGGGGCGACGTGATAACAATATCCAACGGCGCCGACGAGAGAGGTGCGTTGGGATGCAGCTAGGCCGCCCGTGCGTCGCTTGGCATGCCCCTTTGGGTAATGCCGAGGCTATCAGGCCCCTCCTTTTTGTCCCGCACCTGGTCTTTTTTTGAACCGAACCCTTGGTACACACCTACTACATTGCATAGCACATACCGTACCGTACCTTACTTTACCTTGCCTTACCTTACATATATATCTGTTCATGTACAGTGCCATTGTTGAACCCCACAGCTATTCACTTCCCCAGCTATCGACACACTGACAAGCTACACACTGACAGGCAATACACTGACAGGCAACACACTGACAGGCAACACACTTCTGAACCACACACAAAACCATACCAATTACTACCATGACAAAGCATATGTTCATGTATTCATCGCACAAGTACATCGTCGACCCGTCGACCTATCTGTCCATATACACATCAACCCATCTGCTTAAGCACCCAGTGCCAGAAATTCTTGATAGGCGTGGATTGCGATGCCCCTGAAGCTACCCGACTTGGACGCCGCACTCTTCTCCACGGTTGCAAGATCATTCACCAAACTCGTTATACCCTTGGACGCATAACTGATCAAGGAAGCCTCGGCCGCCTTTGGAGACGTCTCGACCGCCAGCCATACAGGCTTTCCAGCACTGTTCGCCTTCTCCATACTCTCGAGGGCCGGAGTCGCAATCCCAATCAGGTCCGTGGCAGTGTTGCGGTATGTCATAAGGGTGACCGAGTCGACTTGATCGATCAAACAGGCGTCCAGCGTTCCATATTGACATTTTACCGTGTACGCCCAGAACGGGATATCCGCCGCGGTCGGTATATTCAACGACCTACCAACTGCCGTGACCTTGGACGCGATTGAAAGAAGGGATGAAATGAGTGTTGCAGTGTTCGACGTCCACCCCGGTAGACCCCAAGGCTCAACGTCCATATGGAGACCGGAAAGCTTCGCCCCTGCCGCGGCGCTCTTCTGGTATTGTTGGACCCAGTCCAACTGTTGTTCGAGTGTGTCGCAGTTCGGTGACGACTTGCCCAAAACCCACTGCGCATCACCCATCAAAGCTTCCACGGCGATCCCGGAGGCAGAGCATCTGCTGATGAAGTTGCTCCAGACTTTGTTGTCTATGTCGCGATTGATGAGGGCGTGCACTCGGTTGATCTTGTAGTCCTTTTTCGTGGCGACCGAAATGAACTTCGTGACCGAATCGCCGTCCTTGATGATAGAAGAATCCCACAGCCAGAGCGCCCGGCTCGGTGTTGATGCTTTGGCCATGGCGAGAGGGGCAGAAATTACCGGCGCTGCCAGTGTCATCAGAGCGAGCAACAACTTCATATTGAAACGAGAGGATGCGTCAAGCTAAAAGTAAAAAAGAAGAAAAAAATAAGGCAAAAGGTAATTTCAAAAAAAGGATGAATGAGAGGCGTGAAGTTGAAGTGAATGAGCGACAGTAATAGTCAAAGAAAGGAATGGCTACGCAGAAACCCACGTGTGAAGATCAAGGAAGTTGAATTTGATGCGGCGTATAGGTTTTGGAGGACACAGCACCCTTTTCAACCAACAAATATCTTTAATTTCCCTAAATCTCCAAGGGCGTGGTACGCATCCTTTCGTCTGTTTCACGGCTCCACATGGGACGTCCAGCTCCTGCGAATCTAGAGAGACTAGAGAACATTCTTAGTCTCGGAAAAGCCATGGTTAAGGGCTTCATTTGGGTGGCGCGGTGCGGAGCAGCCGCCAGGTGGAGGTAGCGTCAGCGCGAAAGTCTGTCAGGGTGACACTACGCATCTAGCTGCAGCATCAACGTGCTGTCCAGCGAAAAAAAACCAATATTTAAACTTGTGGTTAGCAGCGCCGGAAGTTTGGAAGTGCGACATGTTTCTAGCGGGCGGGTTGAGGTTGGGGAAACCCTGAAATGGATTGGTGTGATGGGACAGAGAACCTCCCCAAAAGAAATGTTTTCTATCTATCATTTGGCATTGTAGAATGACGACATGAAGGAAATACAATGCGGTTGCTAAGTCGTGGTTCCTGACGATCCCCCGGATTTTTTAACTGGCCGCCGCTAAATCCTGCATACTGTCGATCGGAATATTCCGGTTGTCATAGCGGGCAGTCTTCAACGTGTGTTTCGTATGGATAGTACGATGCATTCCCTAGCCATCCCAAGCAGGCGAAATATTCAGGACATTTTGAATATATAGATAGTCGTGTATAGAAACTCGCCATACCATCCGGTGTTGTACTTGTTCAAGACTAGCAACATCATCGAGATCCATACTACACTGGACAAGATCGACGATATTACTCTTATGTCAAACAAAATATCTCTTAATGAGTGCCACAATGTATCAATATGTCAAGATTATCTCAAAGAGAAGATGCTGGCTCCTTAGCTGTTCATACGACACCACGCTTTCGCGCAGCTTCCTACTCTTGGAGATTACCCTGATGCCGTTGCCTCCTGCTATTATCGAGACCAAATAATAATAATCACAGAACGTTCCAATGATAGCAGGGTGTCTGACGTAGTTATGCATAAACCAAGCAAGATCATAAGAATTAGGTCCGTGGACGGAAGCTGTATACGGTGACAGGTTAGTTTGCTCAGGTAGAAACGATGGTCATCGGATGCATGATACATGATACTGCAAACAGAATAGTGAGTCAAGAATATGCAAAAGAATTATCAGATGGTATTGGTCAATGTATCCTATCCCAAGGCCATCCATCGTATGAGTTGAAATTCCACATATTGATACAAGGCATTAATCGCAAGCGTTTCCCTTTCAATGAAGCACTGTTTGTTTCCACCGCATTTTGTCGCAACCCTGTTGGTGTAGAGCACGGATTGTGCTTATAGTACGCATAGTGTGTGGAATGGTATGGTGTTGGAGGGTATGTGACGGATGTTTTACTTCCTCTTGGAACCAACCTTCTCTTCCAGCGTCTTGACATAGCCTTCTATCCGCTGAACTGCTGACTGGAGCGCCTAGAGTTGGAAAGGACCATGGTCAGTAAAGATCCAAAGATGCCAGGTCTTGTAGGCAAGAGCGAAAATTCCCGGTCTGGCCCGACTTTAGTGGGGGTAGAGGGTAACGCACATAGATGTCCTCGGTTAGGAGCTCGTTGGAGATGCGGTATTCGTCAATGACATAGTAGTACATGCCCGCGCCGGCGCTGGTAGCACCTAGGAGGAAGCCGAAGAGCCTGTTCGCATGGGAAGTCGCATCAGCATACGATCTGGTGTTTAGGTATAACCTTGTTGCCTGAAGATAATGGAAGAAATCAGCTCACCCTCCCCTAAAGGCACCCACGGGCTTCTTGACGGGCGCAACTGTGGGCGCAACGACAGCTTCGGCCTTCAATGGCTGAGCAGTATGGAAACCGCGCGCGATAGGCCTGGAGCTCCATGCTCCAACCCGTGACGCTGCCCGGACACCCGGAAGAAATGCACGAGATGCCATGGAAGGCAATTGACTGGCGTGATGGTGGTAACGAGACGAATCGGATACAGTTGAGGAGTCTGGACGACCCTATGAAAGCGGTATCGTTGGAGGATGGTGTGGTCGAGTTGTGGTCGTGCGTTGTGGGTGCGGAGGTGACGAAGCTTCCAAGGTTGCCCGCAAGCTCTGGCATCGTTTGATGGCGCTATTCCGCATTGAGAATGGGCGCCCATTCCACATCATTCACCACTCTACCACTTCACCACCCTCACCTTACTACGATTTTTTCACCTCCCTTTGCCATTATATCGTAGTCAATAATTGATTCATATCTGCCATCGTTATCCAGTTTATTCACCACTGTTGAGTGGTTTTCTATTCTCTCTTCATCAAACTCCTGTCTCCCTTTCTACTTCACGATGCAAAATTCCAGATCGTCTACAGGGACATGGGAAACGCGGGCTTCTATATAATTACATTCAATCGTCAGAGGGGCTCCGGTTTAAATACTCGTTACAGACCGTGATACTTCGGACTGTAGTGAGCATATCCCTTTTCATGCATATAATTCTCCGATCAAGCCATTGCGTTTTCATAATGCATTGTTTGTTGAGGCTATCGCGTGCCGTCATCTATTCTCATCATGTCTCTGACTAGTGGCTGTTAAATCTGTCAAATAAAAAGTTCCTACCATAAAGGCAGTCTAATGGGTATCTCAAAAAATCATTGTGTCTCGTCATGGTCCGTGATCCCCAGCTGAAGAAAAAGAGAAATCAGGCTTTCTATGCTGCCTACGGGTTTCCTCACTGGCCCTTCTTGGATGTCCCACATACTCCACATAATACGACGTCCCCTGAGTTAATGTACTTGCTGCTTGTGCACGTTGCACTCCTGCAGTTCCAAGCATCTGGGTCAAGTTGTACATTCAACACGTGGGAGCAGGCCATACATGTCAAGCTGCCCGCTTCGTTGGCCAGTGAGCAGATGGAACAGTCAATTTGAGGTTCTATCCGCTGAGCAAATTTTGGATTTTCCTGATGCTCCGCTGTATTGGACGGCGTGGGTCGACGCTTATAAAGTTCGTCGAGGTGGATGACCTTGGTCGATGGAGCTCGTCGAAACGAGCGCGCATCAGCGAGTGGCGCTGTACCGTTGGTTGAAGAATCTCTGTTCGCAGAAGGCAATGAAGCTGGGGTTGGAATGGACGGCTTAGGAGCTTTAGGAAGTCTGATATCAACAGTGTGCTCGTCAACACCCAGAAGTTCTTCCATTTCTCTCATTGCGTTGCCGTCACTATCATCCTCATCCTCGCATATTTTGACCAGTGCGCGGCCCTTGCCATCTAGCAGCTTTGTTCCGTCCACATCGATTGCTGCCTCGTCGTCTCCAATATCTTCGTAGTCGTATTCTGTGTCACTATCCGACTCTTCCTCTTTCTTGATAACAACGTCTTCCTTTTTAACTGTCTCAAATCGCGACAGAGCTGCAGCGGCCCGAAGTTCTCTCCCTCGCGCACTGCCAGCGACCCTTGGCTTTCCCTTCTTTGCCACTCCGCCCTCGAGTTTGACCTTTGCATCGTCATCTGCCCCAAGAGATTTACCACCGGCGCCAAATTTCTTGAGAATGCGCCGCTGCTTGCGCTCAGCATAACTCAATACGTCCTTGGTGTTGCGTCCTTTCTTTCTCTTCTTAGCCCTACTGCCATATGTCCCACCGCATAGATGTTCAGGCACGTCGCCTACATCAATGCTGCCCGTGTGGATGTGTCCCGTGTCGAGGTCTCTGCCCCGGCCCCACAGCCCCTCGCCACTGTAGCCTTTGCTCCACAGTTCCCTCAGGTCGGCAGCATAAGTGTCGCGCACCCTCCAGAAGGCTTTGGAGTGGTTCATCTGCTTGCAGTGGGCTAGTTCGTGTACCATAACCATCATTACCCACCGCTCCGGCAGCCATTGCCCTTGTTTGTTGCGCAGAACGAGTTGAATGACCTCTCCAGCGTTAAAATTGCGGCCAACAAACTCGTTGTTGTGGGGAAACTCTTCGAGCGCCTGAACAAGAATCATATGCTTCTTCATAAAAGGATAGCATACGGCCGCAACACGGTTGAGTATGGCTTCGGCCGTCAGGACGGTGCGCCCAGGAAGGGGTCGAATGAAGTTGATGAGAGCATTCGGTCGGTGTGTGCGCTCGTTGAGGCGCTCGAACCCGAGAGGCATGGCGGTGGAGATGGACTAGCACAGTCGATACTGGTCGGTAACTAGAAAACAGTGCGCAGTGACATTCCAAGTTCAACTGGTTGCAGTTGGGAGTGGAAGAGGGGCACGTTGGAGGGCAAGAGGCTAAGGTACGAGGTACGTACCAGACCTAAGATAGTCGGTTGGTGGGCCTTGTGGTGGGAAAACCGCGAAACGTGGGTTTAGAGTGATTGGACATATGTAGCTAGAGAAGTTGTAGGGAAGGGACCAGGAGGTTGTCGTATATTGGTGCTGGTGTATTTGCCATCTAGAGTGGCGTCGAAGTTGGGTGGCGGTCACAGCAAAGTTCCAAGGCAGGAGAGCCCGGAGTTAGCGTTGCCTTGTCGGAATTAACGGCTTTGTCAGGCACGCGCCTTTGACGCCAAATCACGACCGTGTTACTTCTCCACTCCAGACGACTCACCCGTACACCAGCCATATTCTGTCCTCATTCTGTCCTCACACACATCCTGATTAGACCCTAGGTTGTATTTGCCTAGGTAGCATCAATACATCAATGCGCCCTGGTGTCAATGCATTCATGACTTGCTGAAATAACGCACCCGATCTATCTTAACTCTAGTTGCCCTATCTACGGCCAGTACAGAGTCTAGTACTGACTTATCATATCCGACACGCCTGACACGCCTGACATGTCCCCGCGACATCTCCAGTGGTTGATTGTTTATCTCCCATGACGGGAGAATCGCTTAAGATGAATATAAGGTTCATGGCAGTAATCAAAAATGACCCCATGACACTCGATTCTACGTTGTCCCTAGCAACAAAAAGGGCCTCAACATGGATACGCCCTTGCTTTCAGGCGATTGAAGACCCGCAGCGAAGACACTGTGACACCATACCACGTTGCAAAGAAAGGGCATAACAACAGTTCCCGTCAACTTTTCATCGAAACGATGGCGTACCACGTACCACGGTTGTTTCATAAACAACCTTGTAACACATAGTTGCTCGAAAACGTAAACATGCCTGTCTTGCTTCAACTCTATTTGCAGGCCGTTTCTGCACGCTTCTTGTGCTTCCGGTTCCCATGCCAGCCAATGAGGCGATCTCAAATCCAATGTTGGTATTTGGTTGATGGTTGTTGGGTTCCATGTCCTGTTGATTGAGCGCATTGACAGGGCAATGCGGCCATTTCCTAATATTTGTCAAATATTGTTCTCGGAGAAAGTTTTCGGAGAATGTTGTATGGAGGCATTGCTCCTGTTTTGAAACTTTTTCTCAAGGTTCAATTCCCCGAGAACGGACTGGTTGGTACAAATAATCATTTCTCTTGCCTACAAGAAAAGAGATGTTTTTCCAGAGTCTTGTATGCGACCATGACGGGGTCACAAACTATACAGACGGCCACAGCCCAGCCAATCCCAACCCGTTTACAAAGCTTGGTACATAGTTCCAGCTGCGGCCCCTCGCAAACTATAAATCCGGTCTTTGGGCATTACCCCGGAATCTGGATCATCATCTTCAATGTAACTGGTCGACAGCCCTGGCGATCACTGCTCCAGTTCCCTGTTGAATGCACTACTTTCAGGAACATCGCCTTGCCATGGCAATATGTCTACCAGCAGCGATATTTCTGGACATTCACCCCTTCTGGTACATGCTATGGCCGGGATGGATGCCAATAACAAAATGAAAGACTCGAAAACAAACCTCCTGTTGCCAGTATATATCCAGGATATTGCAACCGCGAGACCTCCCATCAGCAAAGCAGCTTCGCCATCAAAACCCAAGTGCTTCATCGCCATCTCAATTCATAATATATTTAATACACTTGTCACTCTTGATATACCCGCCCCGTCCAGATGTTTTCCAGGGTTCTACTAGCATTGCCAGTGCTGTCTCTATTCCACCTCCAAACCTTTGCCACGCCTGTGGCACAATTCGAAGATCTCGGAGGTCTTTTCAAAGACTTGAAGAATTTGCAAGCTGAAATCAGAATCAACACCAGAGAGCTTGTTCAAGACATCTTAAATGGGGGCAAATCCGGCCAATCGGAAGAGGTAGAGCCAAAGCCAACAGCATGCACCGGTACTTGCTGCATATGTACGTCTATCGTATTTCACTACTTCCTCTTAGCCAATTCTTACACGTCCGTAGGGTACGATGTTTCCGCCGAACTTACACGGCTCTTCAAAACAACAAATGGAGAATGCAACGAATTTGCACGTGGTGCCGTCCGTCTCGGGTTCCATGACGCAGGTACTTGGGACCCGGTTGCTGACGATGGGGGCGCAGACGGATCCTTCTTGATGGACTTTGGAGAACATGAACGCCGCGAGAACAACGGTCTTCAGAGCATCCGTAAAGTTCTGCGAGACCTACAGGCCCGATTCAGTGTAGGTTTCGCTGACCTTGCCCAATACGCACACAACCACGCCACCGTTTCCTGCCCCCGCGGCCCACGGATCCGCACCTTTGTTGGCCGTACAGATGCCACTAAGGCCGCTCCAGTTGGGCGTCTTCCAGACACTCACGATGCACCAGAGAACCTCATCAAGATGTTCGAAGAGAAAGGTTTCACCGCGCGCGATCTGGTCGCCCTACTCGGCGCCCATACGGCCGCTACACAGCGATTTGTCGACCAATCCCGAACTGGTCAACTGGATCGCACTCCCGGCGTCTGGGACGTTGATTTCTACAACGAAACGTTGGCAAACCCCGCACCACGCGATTACTTTGTGCTTCCGTCCGATAAGGCGCTGTCGGCGCACCCGCAGACATCCAATGCCTGGAACGGATTTGTAGACAAACAGCTTGCATGGAATGCAGCATACTCTCGCGCATACATCCGGATGAGTCTATTGGGGGTGAAGAATGTGTCGAGTCTGGTCGACTGCACTGTGACGCTGCCCAAGGAGACAGGAAATGGAGGTCGGTAGATGAACATCTCGTTAGTTCTATTGTTTTCAGCATTACCATTTCTTTTGTCCCGTCCCCTATTCTTAACACCGACCTTCTCCCGATCTTTGGAGCTTTGTTTGATATCTCATTTGTTTCTAAAAGGGGTGGACGCGAAGTTATTTTGATCCATGCTGTTTGCTGCGATGGAACAGTATGGACATATGTACATAGATTTTGCATGATTTTGGTTATGATCAAATAAGATAAATTGATACAAGCCCGATTTTTTTATTGTCGATATTTTCTGGATATCTTGCTGCACACTGTTCTGGGCGCATGTTCATGTTAATTTTGTCATGGCCATGTTTGAGGGTGATGAGAAGGAGGTTTTCATTTCCGATACCGTGAAGCAATAAGGTCATTGAGCGTTCACTTTGTATTGAAACTTTCAGAATTCTATGTTTCGAGAAAAAGTATGGTCCAGGCAAATGTTCATTGTAGTTTAGCAACAAATTAAGTTTAGGATTACGGAGGCAAAGTGGAATTTAACAGAAAAAGGCATCGAATGTCGATGTATTGAAATGAATGATTTCAATATGAACCAGGTGACGATAGCGTCATTACAAAGACGAGGTATTTACATTATGACATGAAACATTTCATTATAACGTCGATAGTCTGTTTGAGACAGTCCTCATCATACAGAAACCACGTGTAACATCAAAGACGGGCAAGTCACTGAAGCTGTCTGGCCTTCTCGAGTTCTGCCTCTTTCAACTCCCTTGTTGCTCCGGTGTTCGCGACACCTCCCGTAACAGCTGCACCAATGACCTCCTTTGCGAAGCCAAGGGCACCCACCTGATGTATCCAATACGTAACATACTTCGCTTTAATCTCAATGAGAGTCACGCGCGGGTCGTTAGGGCCTCCATCGTGCTTGCCATCTCCCAAGTCTCCGAACCACGCTTTGGTTCCGTTCGACCAAACATCCTTGATACGAGGATCACTGTTGGATGTCGTGGTTGCGGTTCCCGTTACGGAGACCCAATCCTGGGTTTTGGAATCCTGGAATGTGATTTGAACCTCTTTGTTGGAAGAGAGATCGGAAAACTTTTGTGAGTCCTTATTGGCAAGGAAAAGAAAGTCGGGACCATTGCGCTTGGCGATTGCCATTGAGCGACCTACGGGGCCTGCATGATACACATTAGCTTTCGTCATTCGGGAAAATGCTGCGCGAGAGATAAGAGCATACCGCGACCTTCACGGTAAGTGTTGAGAAGGCCTATCTTCAAGCCATCGACTATTTTGAAGAAGTCCTTGATTTGCTGGTCTGTTGGGGTTTCGGTGTCGTATTGCTTTGAGACAGAGGGGTCGATTTTCGAGTGTACTTCGTTTTTGGTGAGAGTTTCAGGCATCTTGAATGAGGCGGAAGTTGTGATTGTTCTCCTAATCGGGATACTGGGAATAATGCGTAGATTTCTTTTTGGAAGGGCCTGAGTGGAATTCCTAATACAATTGGAGAAGCAAAGTGTTCGGAGGACTCGTGCAGAGGACATGTTACGCTTTTCCCTCTCGACTTTGGTTTTTTAAATAAGCAATGTCGGAATCCGACAAGACCGATGAGCGAGAAGGTGGATGGAAAGTGACGTGCTAATGAGACCATTGTTGCTTTCTATATCATAAAAGTCCACAATCATCGCATCGGGGGGTAATGTATGACGCTGTGAAAATTACCAAGGCGCGTCATGCCAAGTGTGGTCGCGATCGATCATACATACATGCAGCAATTGTATCCAAGGCAAAAGAGATTTGGCATGATATTGAAATGTATAGGCGTTTTTCAAGTGAGTATACAATAACATGCATGGTGATGAGGTTTTGATATTTGTTCCCGAGTTTGGAGGTCATGACGAGGATCGATTAGTCAGCACACTCCCCTCACTACGTCAAGTGGGAACTTGCACACCACATCTCACTCCATTCATCCATCATCAGCAGAACAACCATTTTGTATGCTTGTCTCTGGAGTCTCTAGAGTGCAGTTATGTAAAAGGGATCCTCTCAAGCGAAGAACACGGCCCATGGGAGGTACTACGGGAGTCTTGTCAACAAACTCGCCTTAGGACGCCTCCGCTCGCAAATTTCCCGAACCCATCTTCTTCCCCACTCAGCCAAGACCCGGACTTTCACCGCAATCTTTCCGTGGACGAGGCTGCCGCCAGAAACCCGGGGTCCTCAGTCTTTGAACAGATTAATTCAGCCCTATCGATATTGACAGGTCTCCGATAGGTGTGGCACTAGATTCAAAGAAGGGGCAAATATCGAGTGGTGGAAACATTGCTACTGGGCAGGCCAAGGCTCTAAGACCAGATGAAACGAATTTATCAGGGCAGAGTGAACCACGTGCTTGGTTAGTCCACATGGACGAAGCCTGGGAACTTACGGCATGGGATCGGAAAAAGCCTGTCAACGATCCATGCGTTGTCAGTCCTTCCGCCATCACCTTTGCATGCCCACTTGCCCCTCTGAAAATTCATTTAACTACTCAGTATGGCCAAATTGGGCCACCAAAGTTTGCGCCAAGATGAGGTCGAAGTCCTCCTATCACAGCTTTCTGTGGGCCAACTTTCCCATTGAAACGTGTTACCGGTGTGTGAGAGCTTGTCGATGCCTTCTCCAAGAGTCCAAGATGGTATCATTTCGGAGAGGAAAGAGTCTCCTGAGGCCCTCATGTCGTGGTATAAAAGGATGCAATATCTTCTGTTTTTTCATCCTCATCCTCATCTCCAGCCACAGCGTCGTCTATCATCAGCCAATTGCTTTCCCGGGTAAATTGTACGGAATCCATTATACTTGAGCTATGAAGTCCACACTCGTCGCTGGCCTTTTGGCTCTTGTCCCCGCTGCCCTGGCCTGTAACGGCTACACTGGTGGTGTACCCAAGGCTGTCGGTACCAAGACGAACAGCAAAGTGATCGAGATCAAGGCCGGTGAGGTCTTCGACGGCGCTTGGTACAGGTACGATCGTGGCAGCGGTGCCTGCACTGATCAATCCGAGGGTGGTATGTCATTTCCATTGCCATTTCCATTTCTTTGGAATTTTTCGTTGCATCGAGATCGAGACAAGACTAATATCTTCTAGGCGCTGCTGATGCCGTCTTCCTGTTGAACGAGGGCGCCACTCTCCGCAACGTGGTCATCGGCAAGAACCAGGCCGAAGGGGTCCACTGCAAGGGGCACTGCACGCTCGAGTTCGTTTGGTTTGAGGATGTCTGCGAAGATGCCATCAGCATCAAGGAGGACAAGGCAGGGAAGCAGAGCTGGATCATCGGTGGTGGTGCGTACCATGCTTCGGACAAGGTTGTGCAACACAACGGCTGCGGAACGGTTAACATTATCAACTTTTACGTCGAGGACTATGGCAAGCTCTATCGCTCTTGCGGAAACGTAAGTCAAACTCTCTATCCCTGGAGTTGAGGATTTTGGAAAGGGGGGTTTTGGACAAGAAGCTAATGATGGTTTGACTTTTGCAGTGCAGCAAGCAGTGCAAGCGCAACGTGTACATTGAGGGTGTCACGGCCAAGAACGGCGGCGAATTGGCTGGCATCAACAAGAACTACGGAGACACTGCGACACTCAAGAACGTGTGCTCGGACGCGAAGACCAAGTGCCAGATGTACAACGGATGCGCTGGCGGATGCGAGCCCAAGAAGGATGGCGTCTGCTCTGGCTAGAGAGCTCCAGTGCCATTCATGGATTAGGTGTCTAGGTATCTGTGTATCTAGGTATTGGCGACGTTGAAGCCTGATGCAACGCCATAAGACCAAGACGGAGATGAGGAAGAAGACGAAGAGTATTCGATTCGACTGTACATATTTATCATCCGCATTTGCTGTACATACTATGCTGTACATACTATACTGCACGTACTTTTCCATACTTTTGGACGTGTTAAGCAATGCATTCTATTGATTGATTGAGGTTATACCTCCATTGGAAGCTCTATCGATATTCCCATATACAACCATGTTGAGCAAAAGACCCATAACAAGGTTGAGAGGACAACTGATCAGTGCGAGACACCATCCCACGTGACTCCGCAGATCACATGACGCCGGAAGCCGCCGAAACCATCGCTCCGCATCGGAACAAGACGACGATGACGCGCATACAACAAATGACAATCAAACTACGCGACTCGCCCCCGGAACCAACTCCCCTAACGAAATGGACACCCTCCATCTCGCCACCGCACCCCCATGACCAGCAGGAAACCTTCCTTGAAGGCATCCATCGCATCCATCGCACACCCGTCAAAGCCGTGAATCCCGCCCAAAGGCAAAACGCGAACCCCCAGTGCCCCCAGCAAACCACCCCCCCTCCCCCCCTCCCCGTGTGGGGATCATGTCGACGACATCCATCACCACCTATCTGCCCGTCTCCTTCATCGATCTGCGCGACCATCATGAGGCGCTCGACCAGCTCAAGGAGCTGAATAGGGGCTCGGGCTTCTCCATCACCATCCAGCGCACCAAGACCGACCAGACCGCCCTCAAGCAGACGCGCAAGGTGTTCCTGCGATGCGGCCGCTCTCGGCCATACACGCCGAGGACTCAGGGCCTGCGAAAGTCAACCACGAGAAGTACGGAATGCCCGTGGAGAGCGGCCTTGACGCGTCAGGAGCCTGGATGGCGCGTCGACGTCACCGCCGCTGAGCATAATCATGAACTGGACTATGTTACTCCGCCGCCGCCTGAGCCCAAGAAGGTGCAGAAGCCTAAGGCATTTCAGGCCATCCAGCCCCAACAACAACAACAGCAGCAGCAGCAGCAACAACAACAACAACAACAACAACAACAGCAACAACAGCAACAACAACAGCAGCAGCAGACTCAACAACAGACTCAACCACATGTTGTTGGATATCAACCCTATCCTCTGCCCGCCGACTCGTCATCGACAACGACGACGACAACGGGCTCGAAAAAGGGCCCCGGTCGACCGCGGAAGAATGCCTCCAATGTCTTGAATGCCACCTCTGGAGTAGGCACAGATGGTTCTCTTGCCCCCACAGGCGGTGCTCCATACAGCCAGGCTGGTCCAACTCGCACCAATGGTCGCCCTCTGGTGCCGGTGAGCGCGCAATACAACACTCTCAATGCGCCCCAGCCCTACCCGGGATATGCACCGGCGCAGACCTCCGTCCATGGCTACTACCAAGGCGATGGTGGTGCCCCAACAAGAACTGCATCTGGCAATCCCGAACCCAATGGATTCGATCAGCAATACCCATTCCCACCTTACTCGCACAACCCAGCTGCCCCCTCTCAACTGCCTCCCCACCCGCCTCCCCAGGCAGCTCCTCCTCCACCTCCACCTCCTCCACCATCTCAGCCATCGCGAGCTGCTTCGACGGCACGGAACCAGGCAGCTCCAGCCTCTGGGGGTCGCTACAATTATCATCGACCCCCTCCTACCGTACAGGTATTATTAATTTTATTTATCTTAAATTTATTCTCATTTCTATCTTCCACCGGGAGATTTCACATTTCATCTTTCATCAACTGTCATTCGTTCCTACATGCGTGACCAGAACTATCCTATCAGGAATTCCTGACGTGTTCATTTCTACCTCATACATATTTCTGCATCTCTAGATGGGGATAACCCACAGCCAAGCTCACAACACTGACCCAACCCCGCAGCGAATCAAGATACCGCCCGAGCAGAGAGCCGTCTTCACTTCGAAGAACCCCTTCTCAATTCGGCCTCCTGCTTTCGTCACATTCCATGACGACTTCGAGCAGATTCTTGGCCCAGATCCGCACCTGACTATAGCATATGAGGATAGGGTTCCCTTTGCCCATGATGCAGGTGTTTTTCTACCAGACAAGGACACAGTACTTGTGTCTAGCAAACAATTTGTTCCTGATGGCAAGTACGAGAAGTCCGTAACCGTCAGTAAGCTCACCCGAGCTGGAGACGGCAGCTGGAGACGAGATAATATCCCTACACTTGCCGTCATGACTACTGGAGGTACAAATTACCAAGGTGGCATGTTGTTCTGTACACAGGGTGACTACCGTGACCCTGGTGGGCTGGTCCTCATGGAAGCGGAGAAGCCGTTCCGCACACGACCCCTTCTGAACAACTTCAATGGCCGTCGATTCAACTCTCTGGCTAACCTTGCGTTGCACTCGGATGGCTCCATCTGGTTCACAGATCCCATCTATGGGTACGATCAAGGCACCCGACCAAAGCCAGAGCTCCCCAATGCAGTCTACCGCTATGACCCAGACAACGGAGGAGATGTGAGGGTGGTGGCAGATGGCTTTGGCCGGCCGAACGGCATATGCTTTTCGCCAGATGAGAGGATAGTCTTCATTACTGACACGGACCAAATCCACGGAGATGGTAGCGTTGACAAAACGAGGGCTGCCACCATGTAAGTCAAAGATGCCTCTTCGCCCTGACAAATCTGATGACATGGCTAGATATGCATCCGACGTTCTAGTTGACCGTTCCACCACATGGCTTGTCAACCGACGAGTCTTCGCTGCACCCGATTTTGGTGTGCCTTGGGCCATTGAATGCGACACTGCGGGTAATCTGTATGCGGCATGCGGCGATGGGGTCAACATTTGGAACACCAGAGGCATGTTGCTCGGCAAGATTCTGATCCCGGATGGCGCGGCAAGCTTCTGCTTTGGTCGACCGGGCGAGTTGTTCCTTCTCAACGACAAGAAATTCTGGTTATTAAAACTTGCCAAGCATGTCCGCAGTGCGGTACTGGACCGTGCAGGGTTGCAGGTCGACGAAATTGATGGGGCTGATGGAGGACCAGACGCGAATGTGTACGGGGATGGGTCTAGGCAAACAGGGGGTATCGGCCATGGGAGGGGAGCAGGTGGCGGTGCAATGGAGGGAGAGAGTGACGAGGACTCACTGTTTGGATCGTGATTGTATTCGTTTTCAGGTCCACCCATGACTTTGATTCTTTTCTGCATGTATGCCTAGGGGAACGGAGTATGTTGGCTATCAGCGCACTTCGCACTCACTATCGGATTGCTATGAGAGCGATCTGATTGTGATGGTTCACTACTAATAATAGTCTTGGTTGTTTCCTATATGTATTGAGTATAGAATATGTAGGGTATGCAACTTGACCTCACTTTGAATTATGTCTATTTGTAGTTATGTGAGATTAATCTTCTAGGGTTGGAAGGGGTGCCTTGGTAGATACATAACCAGCGCGCCTATCCCGTTGGTGGTTGACTAAGTATCTATCCCGCCTTTTCCAATCATTTCCGCAACGCGTCTCAATCCATCCAAGCTTCGTTGGGTGCTCTCATGAGTCTTCAGGAGCTCTTTCGTACGACCCATAAATGCTTCCTGAAACAATCTCATCGCGTCGCTGAGCAACCCGAAGCTCTCCGAAACTCCGGCGAGACGATGCGTACACAGATAGTAGCTCACACGGAAGCTCGAGTCGTCCAGGGACAGCGAGTGAAGAGATGCACGTGCCTTGCGATAGTGTTGGTATGCCGCCCAGAGATCCCTATTACTCTCCATCTGCGCCTCGACATGCCTCACAATCACAACTGTGTCGTTTGAGCTTTCTGCATTCGGTGCCATGTGTGATTTGTAGTATTTCGTCAGACGCTTTCGAGCCTGATGGTCCAGGATGTGTGCACACACGAGCGTATCCAGCACGGCCGTTGAGCGAATACCTAATTGGCATTGAGATCAGGGAAGTTTAAGATGCTGCCCAAGAAGGCCAGTGTTACATACAGGCAAGTTCTCTAGTATTTTCAAGTTTTGCTTTTGTATTTTGAAATAGACCGAGTGCGCTGACACAGTTTAGAACACGGACAACAGCAGCTAAACTACTGCATACACCTCTCCACTCACATTGTCTGTCCCACAGTGCCTTCAAGTTCCACCTCGTCGACATTTCTGTTCAACAGTGTTTCATATACGGGAAACTTCTTCATCAGAATAGTGCAATCGCGCATCCGATACGTCTCACGCTGCAGGTATGCGTTTGTATCCACCGTCATGATCTCCTCGCGCTCATAATCTCCCAGTCCGATGTTCCCCAGGCTATCGACGTTGAATCGGTAGTAGTTATCACGACCGGGACCGCGGAACCGAGGAATCATTCGCCCATGTACCTTTTCCGAATCGGTAACGATATCTTTCATTTGCTTGATCACATCCGGTGGTATTCCAGCCCGCTTCGCAATGTCATCAAGTATGGTCCGTGGGAACGACTTTTCCTTCTCCGGCCGAAATACCTCAGGAATCTGCCCTCGTCAAATTCTACTCTCAGGGAATTTACAGAGAGTATGTCTCCCGTCACTTACACCGGTCCCTAAGCTGACGAAAACACCAATTTGGCGTTTTGCATCGAATCCACCGTCGTCGTCTTCCCACAGAATCTGTGCCTCGTCCAGAACCTCCTCCGCCGGATTGTTGTAGCCAAGCCCTGCGTCAATCCACTCGACAGCTGGATTTCCGAACGTTATCGATTCGAAGAAAGTCGAGGCAGCGGACGTAGCCCTTGCCGCTTGCCAGATGGTGCAAGGAACTTCACTTCCCGACGGATAGGTTCGCAGGCGCTGAGCACTCTTTGCATGCTGATTCTGAAGAGTCACGACGAATCTTGTTCCATGATCAGCCTCTTTCCGATATACTCTGCGGAACATACGAACGTCTTGCAAGCTTCTTCTCCAAGTGGATCTCGGAGGGGTGCTTCCTCGTTCTGGAGACCAAGTCTCTCGCCAATCACTTTCTTGAGTGCTTTCTCAAGATCTTCTGCGTAGAAGGTGGGTCCGGACGAGCCCAAATGCCTTTTCCTTTTGAAGATATGCCTACTCAAGGCAGTGTATTCGTCGATGCATTCCTGGACCGACATTCGGAGTCGCCCCAGCATGAGTGCAATGATGCTGCATAGTAGAGGTAAGTAGTAATCATGCATTTGTTTTTGGTTACTAACCCTCCAGTGCTTGTGCCTCCGATCAAATCAAAATACTCGCAGGGTTTGAGATCCGGCTTCGGTGGTTGAAGCTTGAGGCCGAGCTCTTTCATCAGATGCCGCAGGATGAGAAGGGACGAAAGTCCTCGGACCCCTCCCCCGTCTGAGAAATGAATTCTAGTCAGCATAGATCGAGAAAGAAACGAGAAGCAACTGTGCCTACCGAGACTGAGTACTTTCTTCCCCGGCGACGGACTGTGATGGGTGGTGTTGGCCATATTGCCAATCAAATAGTGTCACACGCGACTAAACTCAATTCCAGGCTATGTCCAGGACCGAGGGGATATTTGCTTCGATTTATTGAGCAGATTAGATAGACTATCTGGTGCGAGCTGAGAGGCCGGCTGTTATAATAAAGTCTGGATTCGGAGAGCGCCTGTGGCTGTTCGTGTTTGGGGCTGTGGACCTGTGGTGTGGCTGAACCTGAAGATGGGAACCAGCCAAATTCATGCGGTGGCTTCAGGGTGAAACATGTGTTGAAGCTGGCAACCCCCTCGATCGGTTGTTGCCACTGTCCCTCTCAAACATTGACCTACCCCAGAATCAAGGCACGGAGCATCAATGGAGATCTGGCGCTACGTCAGCGACCTTTGTAACATGGTGACTCTCTTAAAGGGACCAAGACCTGGCACGAGGATCCGGACGCAGCATGGCTACCGTTACTAATGACCACAAGGTCCGTTGCAACACATGTATCGATAACATATTCCGTCTGCTGTCGGACATTCAGGCGGACATTCCGGAGTTGCGCCCTGATCTTGCGCCAATCACTAGGACCTTGTCTGCTCTGGGTGTGCGAGCCCACGACGATCCTATCGCTCCATTCACACACGATTATCGTAAGATCTTCAAGGGCTACCTCGAAATTTTCCTCTCTGATTCTGGGCACGGGCATGCACATAGTCTCGTGGAGTATTTCCAGGACGCTGTTGGACATCTGAACCGATGCGTTATTCACGTACGACAAGCGAAAGTCGGATCGACCAAGACCCAGAACACCAAATTGTTTGAGGAGTGGCACCTGTTCGAACAAAACCTGTTGAATGCTGCCACAGTGGTTTTGCCAGGTAAGCTAAAGCAAGTCTCTATCGAATCTGTCTATGGTATCATGTGCTATGCTAACTATGTTACTCTAGAGATTAGATTGAAACCTCTTCGGGAGTCACTGGGGCATAGAGCAAGCGAAAAGACTGTATAGCTCCTAGTTGATATTCTGATTTGCCTTGATACTGATTGAGCATAGGTCGTCCTTGAGAAGTCGGTCAGAACTCAGTTCCGAGCATCGGTTTTAACTTCATCATCTACATCCTCCACACCTTCCACAGGCTCTATTGAAACCAAAGGATACCGGGTATATGATCCGCGGAGTATAGTCGATCAAAACAAACTAAAGGAAGGAGTTGACAGAGGAGATGCATCGTCGCTGTGGGACCCTTGCTTCGAAACGGGTGCGAATAAAGTTCCGCCTCTTCCATCAGTGAACAAGCTGCCATGGACAGTGCAAGAAAGTATGATTGGACTTCTTCTAGCGCATCGAGGAGATACAATCAAGAGTCCAGTTATAAGCACATTGCCAACGACCACAACTAAAGACACAGTATCTCGAATAAAAGAGAGAGAAGAATGGTACAAGGAAGCTGTCGCCAGGACTCCTCAGCTACGGTTTCACTCACGAGAGCCGTCTCCTACCAGCGCTGCAGAAGCCCTGAAACAGACAACAGATGCCCATGTCGAGTCGATGGAAAAAGGAAGCACAAAGTCGATAGAGACAGCTCCCGAGGCACTTTCAATGCCCAAGGAGGAAAAGGAGAATGCGACCAAGGTGATTTCGATTGACCTGACGGACGATGGTGAAAAGACAACATTGGGGTTCTCCAACGAGGATTTCCCGGCGCTACTCAAGACGATTAATCAGATGTCTTCCCGGAGCAAGCCCTCAGCAATGTTCAAACCGAAAGCGACATCTCAAGGCAGGGACTCGAGTAAAAGCAGCAAAGCTATATTGAGCGGGTTGAGGCCGCCTGCAAAGTTCCAAACCAAGCCTGTATCAAAAAGCCCCGAAGAAGTCAAGCCCGTGCTCAAGAGTGCACTGAAGCCTTCCAGGCCGCCGAAGACGGAAATGATTGAGCCAGAGGGCGAGGAAGTAGAGCTCATACCACGGCCGCCTGCAGCGGAGTCATGGCAGACACAAATACAACGATGGGACTATTCCAATAACCCAGCCCCACAGGCAACGTCACAGCAGCTGGAGCCTTTGCATAGCCAAGTGGTACAGACGTCACGGCCAAGTACATTGGATTCTATAGCGCCTTATGGTGGTGGTGGTGGTGGTGGTGGTGGTGGTGGTGGGGTATATCCGCAATACGCAGGCGCGCCGGCATTCCCGACCTATACCCCTCCTGTTCCTGGCTACTACAACTACTACAACTACTATCCTATGGGCCCACCTCAGATGTATCCTCGACAGATGTATCCTCGGGAAAGATCTTTAGGGGGAGCCATTCTGAGCGGCGTGGTGCGCGTGGCGAAGGTAGCACTGCAAGTACATGCTGTACATGAGCAGAGCCTATATTGTTTCTGTGGAATCAGGCATTCGGGACACCATTTTGGGTGTGGCCACTGTTGGTATTGGAGCTGTTTGGCGTAGCGAGGGGGGGCGGGGGGGGGGAGTGGCAAGCAAAGGGGAAAGATGGGATGGGAATTCAATAATCAAGACGGAGGCGACTGGTACGATGTAACGAATGAGACGGAGATGAGGGAGATGAGGCCATGCATGAGAGAAACTGGGGTGTGGTGTGTAGATAACGATAATTAATGAAGAGGGGAATAATGATCACCATAGCATGTGACCTTTTCACACCTTCAGTCTGGGCCCCCTGCCGAGATACACATCCTACCGATATGTAGGTAGCTAGCTAGGTAGGCGATAAAAGCTCGTACCTGCATGGTTAGTATGGCCTAGTGCATCTACACCCCGCGTAATCAACCCAGTCCCTGTTACCGCACCAGCCATCGGAGGGAGGGAGTGTATTGCAAGTGCATGTGGAGTCGTGGTGGACCAAGTTTACCTATTTTTAACATGATGCCATCTTGGTCGAGTCGGCGCGCTCGAAGCTAGAAGAGATCTTTACACCGATCACAGTAGGGGGTCTTGACAAGAAAAAACAAATGATGAAAAACAGTACCCCCTTGTTCAGCCAAAATCGGTGACTTCAATAGAATCGTCCAACAATCACGGCCAGGCTGCTGTGCGAATAGGAAGAAACAGGAAGGATAGTGCCGGTGTGGTATGGTATGGTATGTAGAGTGATGTTTTTTCTCCTTTTGCCTTTGTTAGTGGGGGTGTGATCGTCAAGGGGCTAGGCTAGGGGGGGTCATGTATCGTGTGTGCTATGAATCAACAACAGCAACGATGCGAAGATAATAGATGCAAGTCCAGGCGACGAACCCCTTGCAAAGAGGTCTTGAGTCCAATGCAAACCCCGTCTCCCCCTGATCCCCGGGTGTTTGTGTGGGAGCCAGCTGGTGGATGGGAGATGGGAGACAGGGGGCCATGGGTGGTGAATAGAGAATGGAGAATGGAGAATGGTGCATGGTGAATGGTGCATGATGAATGGGGCGGCGCACATAAGAAAATCAAGCTTATCAAGCTCCCGGGCTAAGACAACGGACTGGGCGAGGAAATTGCATGGCGGTTGCTTGACCTCGCCGAACCTGTCTTTTTTCCCCTGGACTCTCTCTCCTTTGGTGTGTGCTTGCACAAAACCGTTACGCGTTTCATCCCAGCCACACTGCCACAGCACCTGTCCTCCATCCAACTCTTTTCCGCCTTCAGTGCTCTCCTGTCTCCTCTCTCCACTCGTTCCTCTCCGCATGATGGATGTACCTCCCCATTCCCCCCCCCCCCCCTTTGACGCGCGATGCTTCTGCCCGTCGCGCATCGCAGTATTCTATCGTTTCCTTTTAGTTTCAGCCCGTCCCCTACCTCACCCTCGCCCTTCAATGGCCCGAAAGAAGTCGAGTCCAGGCCCCGCAAGATGGTTGCCTGGCGTTGGTCAAAGGAATATCGAAATGGCCCGTGAGAGAGTACTAGAATTGTCTAGACAGAGGCTCGGATGGGACGCGATACCGGATCAGAGGGCAGCAGAGCCGCTAATTGGCAACGCGCCCGCCGAACACGAGCTCTGTCAGCGAAGATAAAACGCGCCATCAGACCGCATCGTGCCATTCACTCCCCTTCCGCACAGCCCTCCACACAGCATGGACCTGGACGGCCAACGGCATCCATCGAAGCCCGCGCCGTTTGCTTCTCTCGCATCCTTCGCGGCAACATCGGTTGGCACTGTAACCTTGGGCCCTCAAGCAGTAGATAAGGCCCTTTGGCAATCCTCTTGGCCCAGCCCGGACCGTGCCATGCCCAGGGGGTGAAGCTCCATTGTCAATCCAGTTGCGGTCAAGTCAGGGCCTTGACTATGCTTCCTATGGCTTCGTCTAGCTTGCTATGGCTTGACCTAGCTTGCTATAGCTTCGCCTGTGCTGCTTTAGGGAGGTCCATGGACAATACCCCAGGGATCCCGCGCGTTGGAACAAAATGCTTACTTGACCGCGAAGCATGCGATGGCACTGCGCCAATTCCTCTTACGGCTGGACCTGGCGCTGCTTGTCTCTCTCCGCCTCGAGGGGCACACACAGGAGTGATAGCTGTGACAGGACTGACGGGAGTGACGGGACTACTTACTGCCCACGCCTGCTGCTGATGCTTCCACCCGAGGTTCTTTTTTTCTTTTCCTTTTCCCTTCTCTCTCCTCATACCATACCCCACCGTCCAACTTCTTCAACGTTTTCTTTTCTCTTTGGCACAATTGAGACCTGCCTGTATCGTCAATCTTCCTGACCTTTCTTGCCTTTGCTACGTCCAACCGTTGCCGACGGGTGGTTCCCTTCGTCTCCCATTACCGCCACCAACTCACCCCAGTCACTCGCTTCAAACCCACAACTTAATGCCATCATGATGCTCAAAGGTCTTCGTTTTTCTTTAACCCAGCTCGCCATTTATATTTCTACTTTTATAATCGCCATACAACTGTGGAACGCCTGGAAACAGTCGGGCCACCGCCACCATCCATATCTCTCGTATATACCGAGCACCTGGACCTTTGACGCCGACAACCACGCCAATGTCCATACCTTTAGCAGCGAGCAGTGCGACATTGCCTTTCCCAAGTTATATAAATCACTCGAGGAGAACGTGAAGAACCGGAAGGGAAAGAAGATTGAGCAGCATGAGATCGAAATCAAGCAGGGAAGATGTATGCTTCGATTGATGATTTATGGTGGCGAGGTACGTGCACGCGGCGCAACAAAAGAAAAAGAAAATAATTCCATCTCGATCCCCAAAACTGACTCGTTTCTTCTTCATTCAGCTCTTCGTCATCGACGCCGGCCAGCCAGAGAAATGCTACGTTACCAACGGTAACGAGCGGGAGCGCATTCTCGGCACACTCGCCCAAATCGACCGTTCCCTCACCACGTCCCCGAGCTCCGACCCCTCTATTCCAAATATCGAGTTCTCCCTCTCGCTCGACGACTTGCCTCTCCGGTCCACCTCGAAAGGTTCCTTCTTCGGATACACGCGCCAGTCCAAGTCAGCCTATGACAACATCTGGTTGATGCCAAACTACGCATATTGGAGCTGGAATTACACCCATGCCCCGAGTTGGAACAGCATCCGTCGGGAGATTTTGGACGTGGAGCAGGGTCGCACCTGGAAGAACAAGGATCCCCGTGTTGTATGGAGAGGCAAGATCAAGATGGCCCAATTGCGGGCTGAACTGGTCAGGATTTCCGAGGGGAAGAGCTGGAGCGATGTCAAGCCCGTGGTCATCAACAACCCGAAAGACACCCATACAAAGGATGTGATGAACCTGAGGGATTTCTGCGGGTACGTCTATCATTCTCTACGCTCTCAAGACCTTCCCAAAATACTAACATCCTTCTCAGTTACAAATTCACCGTACAAACCGAAGGCACATCCTACTCTGGCCGCCTCAAGTACCTCCAACTCTGCCGCTCCGCCCTCATTACCCACCCGCTCGAATGGCAAGAATTCCATACCCATCTCATGCAACTAGCCGGTCCCGACATCAACTTTATCGAAGCCTCGGAGAACTTTGGCAATCTGGAAAGCGCTATGGAATACTACCGCACGCACGACAACGAAGCAGAGGAGATTGCGCGAAACAGCTACGAGACTTTCGCACGGAGATATTTGACTCCTGCAGCTGTGAGTAGACCCCATTTCCGCGGACAATTCGGCGAGAAGAAAAATATCTAATTGTGGTATCTAGGTTACGTGCTATTGGCGCCGACTCTTCTGGGCCTATTCCTCGGTCCAGGGCTTTGAGCCCCAACTCTATATCCAGAATGAGAAGGGCGAGAAGACGATGCGTGGAACCCCTTGGACAGCCTTTGCGGCGAATTGGCCGAGAGATCCGTCCATCATTCCGTGAAAGGAATGACGGAGAAGAGGAAATAAGAGAGGAGAGAACGAAATAAGAGAGGAGAAGAGGGTAGGATTGGAATAGAAAGGAAGAAGGAATGAAAGAAAGAAAGAAAGATTGGGTGGGATGGTTGGTTTTTCGTCATCGTTTTGTCTTTGGAATAGGACAGAATAGGACAGGATAGTTGTTTGGCTATGGTTTTGACTTCGGCTTTGGCTTTGGTATTGCCTTTGGATTTAGAATTGCTGCTTGGGACTGCATTGGGAGGAGAGCGTCAGAGGTTGTGGGAGAGCATACATCGCATACGATACCCTAGATGACCTACATGTTAGACATATATCTAATCTATTTTTGATACAATCATGTATGTGTGTGTGCAGTTTTTATGAGTGAGATTGAGGAATTTATTGTCCAGATATCCATGATAAGACTGTATCCTCGTCATCCTAGTATATTTTTTCTACTTCCGAAAGTAATACTTTCCCCCGGAACTGGCATCTTGTCACAGGGAGCGTATCTATCTTTCAGTTCTTTTTCTACAACTACAACCAGTGACGGGTCAACGATACTATACTCGCCTATCCAACCCGACCTCTCTCTACCCTGGTGCGTGGTCATGTATGACCGCAAGAGGTACATATCTGTTCGATCTGATACATCAAGCATTTCTTGGTCTCTAGTTCTTGACCATGGTATACCTTTGGTATACTCCTGGTATATCCCACTCACCTCCCAATTGTCCCAATCCATCTTCTCAAAAGGATTCAGATCTGCATCCGACCCAGCATGCCCATTATGCACTCGCATAGTTACATACCACAAAACCGACATCATCACCGTGCATGAGACGTCTCTTGTGCAAATTCCAAACTTCTGAATAGCTAATATTTGGATTAGATTCGCTTCACTCATTCACTCGTTCTTGAGACTTTGCCCCAAAAAATTCACTTTCATTCAATACCAGCAAAAAATCCAAATTATATTGTATTTGCACATACCCCATCAATGGTTACTACTATCCAGATCTCGCCTTCGAATAGCTTCTACGTTTCGGGGACAGTCTGTCGGAGTTAATTGTTCACTCAATGCGACAAGAACGGAAATGAATGTGTTCCAATTGATGTTAATATGCGCAACTTGTCTTCGAGATAGTTTTACAAGTTGAGGCGTTAGCGGAGAAGTTTCCATGATTGTCTTCTAAAGCTAGGCTTGTCATAGAGATAGACACTTGAGTGAGATGGAAGTTCTGAAAACAAAGAAATAGAAGTAGGTATAATGTAACGCTAGGGGCATCGAATACACAGCTACGTTGTATCCTGATATTACCTACGTCGTTTATCATTGCAATATTCTATTTTCGAGGACTTCCTCTACATTGGACCAGATAGATACCATGCATGACAACATCCTCTACCACCATAGTTTCTTCACACTAAAATGTTTCCATTCAAGAAAGAGTCCTTGATTTTTTCCCCAATAATTGATAAAACCAAAGTCAAAGAAGACACACCCCTCATGCATTGTCTTTGCCTCTGTTTCGCTGTCTCTATTTTTCAGTGCGATTTTTGGGTGGATATTGAACTGGAAGGAATCCACTCACTACAACAACGACGGAATGAATACTGAATATGAAGATATTTACCTATCACTATCTTTGGCTGGGCATTATCGTAGGCGCACAACCCGTGAACGAATAACTACATGATAGAAATAACCATGAACATGCCTGTGAATATAAACATGAATGCAACAGATGAAATGTATCAACTAATAGATACAGTGCCACATGAAGTCGTGAGCGTGGTTTCAGTATATGAACCGTTGTAGGTAGCAATGTGCCTACTAATGATAGAACAACAACACAGAATACAGTAGATGCAGTAAACGGTAATTAGACATGCAAAAACAAGTTTGTACGAACAACTACATCTTCAAACAGGTCTCTTTATCGGTTAACAGTGCCCTCGAGTGCATCTATCTCCTCTTAATCAGTGCAAGACTGTCGATGTTCTGTTAAACACGTTACAATTATTCCGTGAGATGCAATTGTATTATGAACATATGCGTCATATGCTTTGATTATTTATCCTATGAAGCCATCTATGTGTATAATAGCTCATTCACTCTCTCATGTATAGGCTTAGTGCCCCTTTGCGTCTTAATATACTTTAGTTCTCCCTCATTTGCCGTTTCCACACATGTATTAGAATCATATCTAAGATATTTCACAAGCGAAAACGATCCCAAAGGTATGATAACGTTTGAAGTGAAGGCACCATGAGCCACTGCGAGAGTGTGGTACGGGCTTACAGTGAATCGATCTTGGAGATGTGGTGAAGGTATAGTTTTGGCGAACTCGATCGAGTATAGGTCTTCTATGCATTGGAGCTCTGTTCGAGATGGGAAAGAGGAAGGTGATTCAGATGGATTGCAACATCGACAAACTGGTGGCGATTTTTTCTGGGCACAGTGGAAACATTGTGTCCAAGAGACTATGCTGGTGGAAGGAGAATATCGGAAAAGAATGATTACTGTCACCGAAATATTTTCTTAGGCTCTTTCATACTTACCCATATTTCACTCAAGTCCCAATGCTGTTTCTCTGAACAGAACCGCAAATATGTAGGAGGAGGAGGAGGAGGAGGAGAGTTTTGGCCTGTCTTGTTGACTAACGTTGTAGAGATTGGATCATGGATCTTCAGCACACAAAGCAGCTGAACACATCGCACTTGTGCACATCGTCACTATGATTCGAGCTCGAATGCTTAGCGGGTAGCTTTAGCAATTGTGCCATGTGTTTATGTGCTCCGAAACTCTCCATGTCGAAACTGGGTGACAGTGATGCATCTGGAAGATTGTACATGGTCAAGATAAAACCCGGGAAGCTTGATTGGGGAAGAATGAGCATGTAACAAGGGTTTTCTGTTAAAACAGTTTGAGTTGCACTGATGTAAACGTAGAAGAGAGACTTGCGAGACTGCACCCAAGTCGTCTGGTAATTCATTACTGCACTGAAGTTTTCAGTACACAGATATTACCGTTCTGTAAGAAGGAATATGGGAACAAAGGTATTGCCAACCCCTCCACTTCACGGCGCCGTTTGGGGGCGCCATCCAATGATCATGTTGATAACACATCCGAGAGTGCCGGTGATGATCAAGCGCAACTATCGCGTCCAAGTCTAATGACTATGCATTACGTATTCGTCAAGAACTCAGCGTGGTAGAATGGGATTCGACAACGCATCTGAGCGACGGAAATTGCATGTCGATGCTCGCTCTTGGATTCACAAGTGCATGTCTGTTCCATGGAACCGAAATCGACAGCTCCGGGCGCAGTGAGCATGAAAAGGTGTACACGAAGGTTTGAATGGATCGAAAACTCAATTGCGGAAGTATTGGGGCGCCGGTCAGATATTTAACCTGGTACTGTACTGTGCTCGGAATTTTCTCCTTCCATGTCTCACTTTAGCTCGTGTGCGTACCTACAAAGGAGGCTCTTCCCTGCAGGTACAAGTACTTCCGGGCCGTCAGAATGTCTCAATCACAAACCTTGAGTAATCGAAAACGGTCATCTACTAACAACGGACGGGAGATCAGCACACGCAACTTTGATTTTGTTCTCTCATCCTCTTTCATTGGAAGACCTGGATCTTGGACAGATCGGAAGATCAGTGAATTGACTTTGAATCGACTTTGTCTCGTACGAAGTAGAGCAGATCTCCGATCGCCTGGTTGGTGGATAAGGGATCTTCGTTAAACCCAGCGTTTGTTCCTTCAGGATGACGATCCGCGTTTTAACGGGCACATTCTACGTCACTCACGACTATCCCCCCGGCGTTGACTAACTCTTCCCGACTAGTCTGGTCTTCTTTGTCTGGACCGTTCGACCACTATTGCTTTTTCGATGCGGGTTCCTGCGACTACCAAATCGCCATGGTAGCCAATGAGCCAATTTGAACAGTATTGCTTTTTGCGGGGTGCGCAACCGGATTTCCGAAGTTCTAGGTGTCCCCTCCTTCAATGAATCCGTTACTTCTTAGCTGTGCGACCTATGTTCAGTAATTCTTTCGCATTGGGTTTGCCACGGCTCTCTTCCGATGGCAGGACGGCGACAAAGGTTCCATGCCTGCAGTATAGGGCCGAAAGATATATTCAAGACAAGCCAACTTCCAAGGCCATAACGAAAGGGTACCTCGGTAAGATGCAAAGATAATGTCGCATTTATCGGGTGCAGATCTTCATACCGATATGGACCACCGACATACCAAACTCAGAAGTGATTGACATAGCCTCACGTGCTATTCTCGTGGTGCAGATGGCGCTCAGGTTGGTGGGTTCAGTGGAAGACGGCAAGAGTGCAGTTCCGGAAGTCCGCGCCTCGCGGACGAATTCCAGCCGCTTCTCGCGTCAAAACATCGACTTCCAGCGTACCAGCGTGCCCAATACGATCACAATCGGCCCGAATGTCTGAGAAGATTGTCAGGGTTCCTTCTCATCTGTCCGCCACTACGTGCTGAGGAATCCCTTTCATCCCAGTAACCCATTCCGGCCATTCTGTTGCGAGTGTGGTGTCCCTGAATTTGTATGCAGCAACCACGGTGCCAGGACCAGATACGTACTGAATAGTCCGCAATTCGTATAGTTCATTCACATCTTTTTCCGCTTTCTAAGGTTCACAATGTTTGTATTCAGTTGGGTAGATTTCTGGCAGAGTCGAGGAGTTACAAAGCTCTTTCAACGGGGCTGAATTTTGGTGCATTACAGATGCACGCCTTTTCCATGCGTGAGTAAGTAAACATTACAAAAAGCAAAGGAGGTGGAATCATATATTGCTTATTGACGTGCTCTGAGTTCAACCACAGAAATGCGCTTCCTTTACTGTCCTCAGCCGCGCGCCACGGCGGACTGTCATTGAGAAATCTCACCTCGATTCTCAGTCGCGCTTCTGCCGCGTATGTCGCAAGTCTGCAGCCTCCTGACTCCATGCACATATTCCGTATTCCTCGTCGTTCATCGATAGCTTCAGTGTCTGAGCAGTCTCATTATGGTACGATGGCAGTGCCACGCCCATATGAGCCCCTGCCCATTTCCTTCGGCGGTGAGATGTTTGATTCATGTCTCTCCTTATTATGCACTGTGCAATCGTCGATGATTGTACCCTATTTGGATTGCATCATCATCCTTGTACGCTCGCTCCGTTGGTATGATCACATTGAGCAACCATTCAGAAAATTGCTTTGTGTAATGGAGCTCAGAATGGACCGCATGGATAACAGCAACCTGATTGATTGAATGTTTGCACCCTGCAATATCTGCATGGTGGGAGGCAGCTCTACAGGCTGTGCACGACAAAGGCGGTCAGCAACTATGTTGTTACAAAATGGTAACCACAATATTTGTTCTTTTCGCCCCTCATGTGGATCGTTACTGAAGACATCTTGAAGAAACCAAAGCCACCGGACGATGATTGCAAACACCCACAGTTTTAATCCCTTTTTACCAAGTTTGATAAGTACTTGTCTTAGTACTGCGTACCTTCATGCTGTCTGTGCTCGCTATATCCTCCCTCACCTTCTACTCTATATGAGGGACAGAACGTGTCCCGAGGTTTTGCAAGTCTCACGGCTAGTGGACAAAACCGCAGGCAAATGCCGTCCACTTGTGGCTTGCCACTTGCGTGTGGCCGGCCGAAAGCCCAAAGTTACCAAATCCTCGGATTTCTCGGTTGTACCTCAATGCTCCGTGCAATTGGCCGTGCCGCACATTGCAGTGACAGGAAAAGGGCCGCAGCCGAGTGACACCACTGGGCATATTCGGATTTTGATTGACCCTTTTCTTGGTTTGAGAAACTTGACATTGCTTTCTCCGCGGTGGGATCACATTTGGAGCAGAGATGTTCTCAATCAACATATCTAATCACCAAGAGAGTTCTGTCGAACGAACATTGAAGTGGAGAGTTAGTTGACCCGAACGTTTCTGTCTTGAACTGAAGGCGGAAGGAAACATCCGCCGCCATCATGGCACCGAGCAGGGGCCGTCAGCCCAACCACTTCGCCTAAGACGAAGAAAAGGACTGTGGAGTAGTGAAATTTGGAATTCTTCTCACATTCTCATATGAAGAATCGGACGAACAACACAAAAGGAGTTTGGAACCGCTGCTAGACGAAGATCTCCAGCGATCTCGGGGGTGCATGTCTTCAATCAGCAAAGCAGGGCAATGTCAAAGACTCAAAGAAGAGACCCAGAGCCCCACCTGTGTTTGATGGTGGGGCCGTTGGACATATGAAATTGATTGTCACCGTTAGATGGAGTCTCCTGCTTTGCGTGCTTCGGTCCATGACGATACGGGTCGCAATGTCGCATCAGATTGTGAAGGACCCACTGAGTCAACCTTCTGGGTGCCTATCTAAGTAGCCAACCTGTCGCCATGTGATACTCACCGCACATGTCATGGCAACGAGTTGCTGAATTTATTGCGTATATTGTATCTTTGATTCTGTGGATTTTGAACAGTAATCCGTCTCGCTTTGCCTACAATTGTTCCACAATGTGGAGGCGATGAGCCAGTGGCATCTCCAACGCCACGGCAGCGACGGTCCGCTTGGCGCCACCCGCGATAATGGCAGTTCGCGCTATCGGAACATGTCTACCGTGGTTGGGAGGATTGAGTACTTTGTATCTTGCTGTGTATGCGACATACACAGTGGGAAGTGGCGGGAAACCCATTCGGAGCCCTGCCCTACGTCTAGGTATCAAAACTTAATAATGTGGGTTGGTGACCGAAAAGAACTTTGACAGGCTACAGCTGATCTTTACTGACGTGCGGCTCTTGTTTGGCAGACAGCCATCACAATGGTCTGGCCTATGGGGAGTGAGACGATGTAGTGTGAACTTTAATCTTCGCAGGATTACCCCTAACGCTTCAGGGGATAAAGGCCCTGTTATGGTTCCCCAGGGTCTAGATGTCAGACGCTGGGAGCGATGACTAGCTTTTACATGCACGAGGACCAAGCTTGATGGTTTGGTATGAGATTAGGTCCAACATTGACAATGACGATGATAGTGATTTATATTTCATTAGCTACGTAGGTAGTTTTGGCTTGTGAACAGATGCAAAGCAGATGAGGGTATAATTTGGCTCTAAATGCAACAACGCGCTGTGCGAAGAACTTTTGAAAATCGCTTGAGAGAGGAACCAAAGACATGTCATGACGCCGTAATAAACGCACCGTGATGTTGATACTCTTACACAGACTCGGAGGGATTAACCCCCCGATTCCCTCCAGTCTTTCCATTTTGGAATTTCCAATCCGCCAGGGTTTCCTTTGATTCTTTGGAGTCTTGCGACGGACCGGTAGATATGTGGACACTAGTAGTTTTCTTGATTATCGGATCCAAGGGAATCTGGCTTGCCTGGCTGACATTGTCGACGCTCGCTCTTGTCTCTAGAATGTCGTCCGGATATGGGCTGCGGTCCGAACTCTTCACATAACCATGTCGACTCTTGCTCAAGTTGCTGCCAGTTCCGTATCTTGCAGTGTTGCTGGTAGAAGCATTCTTATCTCCTCTGATGAAATAGCTCCAGATCATGCGACCGAGGGCGAGATTGGTCGCGATAATTCCAAGGTGCAACTCGGTGTTCGCCCAGATAGCGGCGATGCAGTAATCGTATGTGAGATCCGCGGTTTTGATTCCAAGGGACGAAGCGCGGACAATAGCCGTAGCCGTAGCAATTAGACCCAGTGACATGAGAACACAGACACCGATCTTGGTCTTCAGGGAAATCTTGATATTCCACAACACAATGACGGGAAGAAGTGCACATATCAAATCAGTGACAACCGAATAAGCTATTGTGACATTAGCTCCGTGTTATAAAAACACCGTGAAAAAGAGGATTATTACATACCAACTTGGACATAGATGGAGTAGATTCTGACTTTAGTTGGCCAGCATTTTCCTGGGGTGGATGGCGACCAGTATTTTTTAGGTGGATTGCACTGGGCGAGTAGCACGATAATGGGTTCCGCATTGGTGAGTATCAACCCGCCCATCATAGTCCAGAGGCACCATCGCAGGACCTTGTCGTTTCGAATGCGGAGAATCAGCATGCAGATGCTGCATTTCAATAACCCGATATTCGTGAATAGGAAGATTTGGGTTATATATGTCAGGAAATTGACATATTCATAATCCGCTTTCGACAGGTACCATCGATGACGACCATTGCCATGTTTGACGGAGAGAATTTGAATGGATGTTCGTACGATAGCGAGGACGCAACAAACGATAATGGCGTAATCATCCTGTGAAGATTAATTGGAGGTCCTGGATTTGCGATATCCACAGCAACATACCCAACCTAGTGCACGGCGTCCCCATCTTGCCCATATTCTCAAGATTGTAGTAGCGATTGTGAAGGATGTCAATGTGCAGGTGAGGATAAGTAGGGTCCCTCCCATGGACTCATCCGGCGGGAGAGGGTTTGGTGGTGTGACAGTTGCCATGAAGATCTTTCACGAAGTTGACTCGAGAAGTGAAGACCAAGATTATCTATTATCAACCCAAGAAAAGATACTTGGGACCAGTGGTGAATATTTCCAGGGTCTTTGGCCCTATAAGGATCCCAATCGACACTGTACGTGGGAGATCGTCACCAGAGGCAGTTTGTCGCGGGGGATTGTATACCGACACCACCCTCGTGGGAGAGGAGCAAAATCATCAGGGACCCTGTACAGGCCTGGTTTACGGAGGGAAGAGACAAGGGATCGATCGGGCCGTCTGGGACGACGTTTTCCCTGCAACACAGGACACTTTGGTGGACGTGCAGTCTCGGAAACCGGAACAGATGCAGGCTTAAACCCATCTCTGACAGGCAAAAAGGCCCTTATCAGATTTAGCGCCCACTCCGTAATTGAACCTTATTCCTCGAGGTCCTGGGCATACAGTATGGACGAACGTGTACAACGTACTGTGTATGGTCGAGTACGGGGGGACCAAGGCGGGATTACCTCCCGTAGGCCAATCAGCAGATGGTTGCGGCGTCGTGAGGCCATTACACATTTGGGCCCAGAGGCACTGCCCGCCGTATTCTTGGGGCACAAAATAAGACCTGGAAGCCAGAGACAGCCAGCGTCGGCTATTGTCTTGTTCGTGTTAACCGTGGAAACGCCGCGACGCCCCAGTAAAATTGACAATGCGGCACGGCCCTTGATTACAGAGCTTGAGCGCAGTGTGCATTGCTGCCAATACAGTGTCGTGATTGTCTGTGGGGGAACAATCGCCCGTATTGTACATACATGGCACCTACATGTGCAGGATGCAGCAGGAGCATTAATGGCCAAGCCATGGCGACTATCCCTTTGCTCGGATTCCAGCACGTAAAAGGATTCCAAGATTGTCAGCCATAAACCAAGTGGGTTCTGGAAGGCTTGAAGCAGTGCACACCCGCACGTCACGCCCAAACTACGCCGTCGCTTGCTAAAGTTTCTCAGGGCTTTTGTGGCGTTAACCCTGCAGCGGGGAAAGTTGCAGCTTGCAGCCGTCGTCCATTCGGTTAAAGGTCCGCTCTCGTTCGTGCTTGGTGGTTACGTCCAAGGATTACGTCGGATATTGATGTGGAAGCCGGTTAGGATGAACTTTCGCCATGTGGGAGATTGTACTAAGTATGCAGTATGAATACCGCCGGGTGAGGCTGCCCAACAAAGTCTTCCGTCCTCACACCCCCCCCCTTTCACTCCTGCATGTACTGCCCTGTTTGAACTCAAAAGTTAGTTTTGTGTTTCACTGAGCGAAAAAATGAAGTTCTGGGCCTTAACATTCGTTGTTCCTGGTCTTCTGGGTCAGACCAGCGCGGCAGCCGTCAAGCGCGAAGCCGTCGAGTCCATCAACTCCAATTCATATGATTTCGTAAGTCGACGCTTGTATAGTTTCAAAACTTCACCCTGTCACCTTCCATATAGCTTCTAACCCCATGCTGTAGATTATCGTTGGAGGCGGAACCGCTGGTCTTGCTGTCGCCTCTCGTATCAGTCTGGGCCTACCCAACCGCAGTGTGCTCGTGATTGAGGCCGGACCTGATGGCCGTCAGGAGCCGGGTATTGTCATTCCAGGAAGAAAAGGTTCGACGCTTGGGGGTAAATTCGACTGGAATCTCACCACAGTTGCGCAGCCTTCTGCCAACAACCGTGTCTTCTCACAGAATCGCGGCAAGGTTCTCGGAGGCAGCTCAGCCCTTAACTTGATGACATGGGACCGCACATCAATTGCTGAACTAGATGCGTGGGAGAAGTTGGGCAACAAAGGATGGAACTGGAAGAACCTGTATGCTGCCATGTTGAAGGTGGAGACGTTCCTACCCTCTCCAGCCTATGGCCAGGAAGGCGTTGGCAAGACTGGCCCCATCCAAACCGTCATCAACCGAATCTTCCCCTCCCACCAGGCTGCTTGGATTCCCACTCTGAACAATCTCGGTCTTGCCACTAACAAGGAATCTCTCAACGGTAAACCCATTGGTGTGTCCACCCAGCCCAGCAATGTCGATAGCAGGAACTACACCCGATCGTATGCTCCCGAATACCTCAAGCTCGCCAAACGAAACCTTGCTCTGACTCTGGAGGCGCGTGTAGCAAAGGTTAACTTCAAGGGAAACACTGCCGTGGGTGTTACCCTTGAGAACGGTACAGTCATCAACGCCCGTCAGGAGGTTATTCTTTCTGCTGGCTCCTTCCAGACCCCAGGCCTTCTGGAGCTTTCGGGTGTCGGTAATGCTACGCTACTGAAGAAACTGGGTATTCCCGTTGTTAAGAACCTTCCCTCTGTCGGCGAAAATCTCCAGGATCATATCCGTATCCAGAGCTCATACCAACTCAAGCCGGATATCTTGTCTTTCGATGTCCTCAGGAATAGCACCCGCGCTGCCATCGAATTGGCCAAGTACAATGCCGGCCTAGTCTCCTTGTACGATTACACTGCCAGTGGATACTCTTATTTCCCCTGGAGTCTGGTTTCAAACACCACCGATGCTCAGGTTCGTGCTCTTGTCGAAGGAGATAAGAGCCTTACTTCGGCTGTCGAAAAGGTCAAGAAGAGCTACTTCACTCCTGCTCTGAGCAAATCTGTTCCCCATCTTGAGGTCATCTTTTCTGATGGTTATACTGGTCTGAAGGGTTACCCCGCTGCCAATTCTTCGCTTTTCGGCATTGGTACCTTCGCTCTCATTGGAGTGGTCCAACACCCCCTCAGCAAAGGGAATGTCCACATCAACTCTCGGAACATCAGCGAGAAGCCTCTCATCAACCCGAACTATCTCTCCCACCCGTACGATCTTTTGGCTGCTACCAACCTCGCCAAGTTCCTCCGAACAATCGCCACTTCCAAGCCCCTCGGTGATCTCTGGACTGAGGAGTATGAGCCCGGAAAGGCCACCCAGACCGACGAGGACTGGAAGAAGTATGCTCTTGCCAACACACTTAGCATCTACCATCCCATCGGTACCGCTGCCCTTCTCCCAGAGAAGGATGGAGGTGTTGTCGATACGAGCCTGAGGGTATATGGCACGAAGGGCCTGAGGGTGGTTGACGCAAGCATTATACCTCTCCTTCCAAGCGCACACATCCAAACGCTTGTGTATGGTATCGCCGAGAAGGCTGCAGAGATCATCATCAGCGAGTGCAAATAGATAATGACGACTTGTAGAGATCAAATAGCCATGCCTCCATGATGCCAAAGAAACAACAATAGAACCATAATTAGTAATATTAATTCTAATACCTTGACTTTGTCTTCACCTTTGAAGATGGTGGGGGGTTATGGCCCCAAACTGTCCGAACCCATGGAGTGCAGTGGTCGCTTGGTGAACCATGCCACTTACAATAAAGCTGTTAAGCCAAGCATGCTGCAACAAACTTTTGCGCAACAGATAATTCATAGAATATGAACCAAAACCTGCGTGCACATTCTCCAAAATGTGGATTGAAGTTTGCGAATCCCACCTTTAACCATGAATCGCTTCCAACGAACATTACGAAGAGCCGCGAAGAATGAGGACATAGTCTGGTTTCCCCCGGCCTCAGACAATTGCTATGATTTTCCTGCCACACGGCTAGAAGAGATGCAGGTACGCTTCAGGTACAGTCTTAGTCAAAGCTAATGCATGCATTCCAGATTGTCTCGCCGGTCAGCATTTCCCTGCATTCTGTTCATTTAGCCTGAATAGATTTTTATAACTTGCCATACGATGCTGCCGATGTTACAGAGCCTGCTGTTTCGAGGTTCCCACCTCTTAGAGGAAGCTTTTAATATGAAACAAGTATGCGATCGACCCTTGCATGTTGAGTCTCGTACAGAAGCGCAAGTTCTCAGAGACAGATGCGGATGATGGTAGGAAATGGGTACGAAGTACGCCCGAAACATAGATCGAAGATTATATCGAGGGAATAGATAGAAATGTCTGATGGAGATGGGGTTCTGTAACAATGGCTTCACTGACAAAACGCAATGGATGGCTACAGCGGTCCAGGAAACTCCATGCTGGAATCTGCAAAAAAGAATAAGATTTCGAGATGTGGTTGAGAAGAGGGTGATATAACATAGTCGAAACATCCATATAGCTACTGACTTCCACTTTTCTTTTGTAGTCACTTTTCCCTTTTCATAGATATTTTTTTTCGGCACCTCTTGGCGAGCAGAATTCTCATCTGTTGGGAAATCTCTCTCTTTAGTAGCAATCTGATGAGCCCATCCCTATGAAGGCCGAGTTCAATCAACATAAGACTTTTTCCCGAAGGATTTACCATTAGTCTTAGACACAGGGGTAGTTTACGCTTGCCAAATGAACATTGGAATGTACCTGATTGACAAAGGAGGAAAGCTGCAATATATTTCTACGTCTAAACTGATATGTGACAGTATTGGGCTTGTTTATTGTGCGATGCAGTTGAGAATCTGAGTATACAACAAGAACTAATGCGCAGATGTCCAGATCCAGCCCTGGGGAGTGCACTATGAAACACGTGACCAGGCGCCGACACCAGCCGCTATATATGCTGATTCGTGCTGGGTACTATCAGGGGATGTCAATATTGCACCGCCAGATGAGGCAGACTGCCCAGCATCTCTTAATTCAATTGGAGTTATCACGGAGAGAAAACTGAAGATGCATTGGTGAGGGTTTCTTTGTCTGGATCATTATTGCATTCTAGTGGTTGTGGCTGTGCACCAATCGATGACTTCGGCAGATTGTCCTTACTCTGCGTGGTAATAGGGTAACCGCAAGGAGACTTCTCATTGCAATGATTCCGAATGACTCATTTGCGCTAATGGCTTGGCTAACGCAACGCCGTCAAGATGTGTGTCGATAAGGCCGTAAGTCGCTTGACTGGTGAATACACTTCATCTCAGTCACTGATATATAAGTGCCTCAGGCTCGGTCGAAGAATAGCAACTCACCAACCTCTTTACATCCTGTTATGACCGCTACAGCAACAACAGCAACAAATACATCGTCTGCAGCCAGCGCAACCAGCGCAACCAATACAACCGCCCACGATGCTCCACAGCTTCCGATCCCAGGCCCTCGCCAGTCATGGGCATGCAACAGCTGCCAAATCTCATTTGATGATGGACAAGCACAGCGAGCGCACATGAAGAGTTCTTGGCAGTATGTGTACTTCGCTGTGGTTTTACTTGACCTTGCTAATCTGAGTACAGTGTTTACAATCTCAAACGAAAGATTGCGTCATTACCATCGATATCACTGGACATCTTCAAAGATCAAATTGAGAAGGCCAAACCCGAATCTCCTAAGAGAAAAGGCGAGGAAAAAGCAGAAGAGACCCCCGCAATCGAAGAATCCGACGAAGAGGACGTTGGCTCGCCACGTCAGTGTCTCTTCTGCCCGCAGAAATTTGACGACGATTCCAACGAGTTTGAAAGCACCCTCGAACACATGTACACTGTCCACGGACTATTTATTCCGGATCCATCCATGATCTCCGACTTGGAGTCTTTCCTAGGCTATCTAGCCACTGGGGTGCGAGTATGGCACGAGTGTTTGTACTGTGGGACCACCAGAAACTCTACACAGGCGATCCAGAGCCATATGCGTGACAGTAGCCATTGCATGCTGAACATGGAGCGAGAACCGGAGCTGCTAGAGTTCTGGGAGCCCAGAAGCGACGGAGAAGACGATATTCCAAGCAATGTTGCCAAAGCAAGTGCTGGATCCGGGAAAGAGCTGCAGCTTCTCTCCGGAAAGAAGGTCGGATCGAGAGCGGACCCACGAAGAAGGATGCGAACGAGAGACACGAGTCTTATCTTGCGAAATGACATTGAACCATCACTGTCAGCATCGTCAGCCTCACCAGGGCCATCCGAAAAGCAAAGTTTCGGCCATCGCCAACTCGCTCGTCGAGAGGAGATGAGCTTACGGAACATCGACCCTCAGCAGCGCCATGCTTTGGTGCTGGCTGAGAAGCGATCGCAGGTTCAGGAGTCTGTCGCAAGTCGAGCTAGGGACTGGTCGTATGCTAGAAAAGCCAACAAACAGAAGCATGATCAGGCGCACGGTCCTTTGGCGTGGGCAAAGGGTGGTATGCACAACCTTTTGCCTAGGTAGTATAGACTATAGTAATAGATCTGTTTGGATGTTGGATGTGCTTTGTATTGTTCGAAATATCGTGCTGAGAACCTACTACGTTCTTGACCTTGACTTCCCTCACCAAAATTTATGGTAGCGAATACAATTTTCATAAATATCTATCTTATGTTCTACCTCGGAGGCATTTATTCTTCATATGAATTTATTACCCCCAAACCGCTGGCTTCGGCTCCACAAAATCCCTAATATCATAAGTTTCATTACCGACATCAGCATAGAAGTAAATTTCTGCCAATCATTTAGCGACCGAGCTATCAATCCGAGAAAGAATGATAAAAACCTTTTTGCCCAAAAGTGTAGACTCCGGGAATCTTGACGAGCGGGCCGGGTGTGCCAATGTTTGCATTGGCGTTGAGGACCCGCACGTGGGCGCAGTTGGCGTAGTATTGGGAGCCTTGACTGTGGAAGCGCAGCGTTAGTGGAAGTAACAGTTTAGCCCAGCGTAAGGATGGAAAATAAAAAAGTCGTGGTGATACGCACATAGAGTCCACTGGTAACGGATATATGTGTTCGAAGCGAAGAAGGTAGTCTCCCGGCGGCGTGGTTGCAGGAATGGTAAAGTTCCACTATGACAACACTTTAGTAGCTAGCAGTGGCAAATACAAATACGAGTAGAATGAATAGGTCAGGCACGTAGATCTGAAGGAGACCAAATGGAAGAAACAAATCGGAAAGGTAAACCAACACTTTTAGCCTGGTAGGTGCCCCACTGGTGCTTCCAGTAATATTCATCATTGGGAGTCTCGGACTGCGCTGTCCGCCCTACTACACTCAAAATCTTGAACCAATCGCCGTCGCCTGTGTATTCGTTCAGCGCACCCGGAGCCGCAGAGAGCCATGCAGTAGCGGGGCCAGGATGGTAGAGATTCGGCCAGCGCTGCAAGAAAAGTGAGCGCGAAGATGGTAGTTGGAAGTAAGACAAAGAGATATTTCAAGCATGTAAATCCCCATCGAAAAACAAAAGTAGATAGAAAAGGAGCACATACATCCCACGGCATAACGGGCGCCCCCACTATAGGCAGTCCAACCGAAGTATTCACTGCAAACCCAACCGTATCCCCAGCATGTATCACTGCAACTTGCGGACTTGACCAGGCAGTTGATGCATTGCGGCCACAGCGCAGATCGAGCGAGGTGGGATCTACGACCGGAATGATGTAGTCATAGTCGGTCTTAGGGCTGTTGATATCTGCGCCTTGGGGACTGATCTTTCTGCGATGGGAGATGGTCAGAGATATTGGGGATTCGATTGAAGAGATATGTTTTGGACGGATGATTTAAGATTAAGTGGAAACATGTACCGGATATATTCCCAGGGTTCTGACCAGGTATCATTGAACATGAAGCGGTCGAAGAAATCTAGGCAGGCGTAAGTTTGTCGTGATTTTTCTTTCTTTCATGTTTTAAAGAGAAGGCCCAGATTCCATAACAAACAGCTCGAGACAACTTTTGACGTACAGTGAGCGTTGGCGCACGTTAGTGCAGAGCCAACAACGAACAACAATGTTAGCTTCATGATGTTATTGATGCGACCAGAATTAGGGAGAAGTGAAATTGCACATTCTCAGGGCGGCCCCTTCTTTTACGTTACTGTTGATCATGTTGGGTAAATGCAATCCTGCTGTAACATTGCATTTGCGAATTGAAGGGTTGCACTTGCGTCCTTCTACACGAGTGTAACATAGACCCCATGCGATGATGAGCAAAAAACAGAATGAGGGCTGCGTCGTAAGCTCTTAAAGATGCCTTATTGTTAATATAACTGCATATACACGGTGCACGCGGAACTTACCAAAGTGAGATCTGCAAATAGCTAAGCACCTCAACGGAGATACATTGAACCGCTTTTCTTGAGATCTCAAAGTGAACAAAAATCGCACGAGCGCGTAATCATAATTCCCTCGGAAGGCTAACCGTGCGAAGTTGAGCAAACAAGGGCACGAGACGATTGCCACACCTTGCTCCAGTTTGATTATTCCGTGTCAGTCTCGCAGTCCGATGACATATCTTCGTCATTGTCCGGACGCTGTTTTCTATGATTCTTGCTTTGACATACACTGATTGGGTCACAATTTGAAGGTCAGGTTCTTTGATATATACCCATGCGTGATCGACAAACATAAATTGCCCACAGTAACAGCTCGCATCACCGAATGGTTAACTTGAAAGAGTGAGAATACAGTACCGATTAGCGATCAAGTAAAATAACGAACGTCGCAAAACCATAACATTTACAGTCCTTGCTCACTCTGAATCACCCAAACTCTCTTCCCCTCAAACAGCAGCCCTAATATCCTCCTCCCTAACTCACGCCTCCACATTCTCCAACGCCATTTCCCTCAACTTCCTCTCTGTCTCATCACCCGCCCACAAGGTATGCGGCGTCGTAATCAGACTCAGTCCCAACTGCTGAACCCCCTCCCCCAATAAACCACAGCTCTCCTCCGTATCAGGTTCCTTCCCAAACACGTCAACTCCCGCTACAGCAATGCGCCTTTCCATCAGCGCGCGATAGAGCGCGGGTTCGTCGACGACGCCGCCACGGGTGACATTGACGAAAAAACAGTCTGGACGGAGGAAGGCGAGTTCGCGGCATGTGATGCAGGAGACGGTGCTTTGGGTTTTCGGAGGGTGAGGATGAGGAGGGTGGATTGGGCTAGGACTCTAAGAAAGGGCATCACGAACGGGAGTTTCGTTGGAAATGATATTGGTGTCTGAGAGCGGATGTTTCCATTCGGTGACGAGGACTTTTATACTGAGTTTGCGACCGAGCTGTGCGATGCGTTGACCTAGTTAACGGAATGAGCATGAGAAAGAACGATTTACATATATGTACGTTTGTATACGTATCGATAACACCCTGTCCAATGATCCCCACGACCTCTTCCGAACAATTCATTAACATCTTCCCATCTTCATCTCTCATCATATCATTTAGAACACTCGTTTGTGTCCACATGCCCCCCTGAATCGCCTTATGTGTCTGGAGAACCTTTCTTCGCAACGTAAAATACATGCCGATCGCATGCTCACTGACCGCCGCAACACTGGCGCCCACAGCATTACAAACGCGAATTCCACGCTATAGACACGGTTCAAGATCCACACCGTCGACACCTAAGGCAATGTAGTTGATCATGCAGAGACGGGAGGTTGCCCCCGGCGAAAGGTGGTGGATATCTAGGCGAAGGATGACGACAACGATGATGGCGGCTGGAAAGATGCGCGATGCGATTTCGGAGGGCGATGTGTTTGGATAGGACATGATTTGAATATATGGCCCCGTAGAGAGAGGTCTTTTGGTAAAGTAGCGAGATTGCCTTCTCGGATGACGATAATGGGGTGAAGGGTTTTGCGCAATAATTACGAAGACACATTTAATTAGTATCGACAGAGCCAAATGCTGGCATGTGAATTTGATTTTAGTTATCCGAAACGCTCGGATTTGATACAAAGCGTGATTTGTGCATCCACCAAAGCCGAGGGGGCCTTGCCTGTAATGTGTGTGAATTTCCATAGACGACTTTATCGTTGTGTTTCGTCAACCCCGTCGCGGGTAGGTGTTGAAAGTCTACACATGTCAATGGTAACTCTAGCTCAAACACTAGATCTAGCTGTTTGTTCTGTTATGTGAGTCAGGCCTTCTTGAGGTTGAGTTTCATAACTACGTGTCCCTTCACGTAATCGGAGGCGTATCGAAATGCTGGCACGATCAGTATCGAACAAAGGCTACAAATTCGATTGACAGTCAAAGCGCAGTCTCGATTCCGGGCTACATTAGAAGCAAGTATCATAGAGAGGCTTTCTTAGCCTTGTCCACTGCTTGCTTTACCTGATCCTCCAGGCTCTCTAGCTTAGGCTCGCCAATCTTCTCATTATCCCTTTCGTCATATAAAGTGCCACCTTCGGTCCAAATTCTTCTCAGAGTGAATGCGGTCGCGAATGGCTTCTGCGCATCCCAGTATTGTTTCTCTAATTCCCTCAGTTTGTCTAGCTCTGTGTATTTCACATTCCACTTGGCGCCTGTTTGCTTTTCATACTCGGCAAGAATAGCTTTCGGCGTTGTGGTGAAGGAATTCACCTTCAGGACTCGCGGGTTCTCCTTGGGCGGCGTTTGGAGCGCCGCGACAAGCAATGTGCCGACGTCCTTTTGCGTGGTGAAGCTCACCTTCTCATCGCCGGAGCCTAACAAGATTGCCTTCTTTGCGTTCACATCAAAGCTGCCGGCAGCCTCGGCCTCGCCACCCAGTTTGCCGATGTACAGGTCTGAGTACGGGCCAGTGACGAGGTAGGTAACGTTGAGCTTCTTGACGTGCTCACGAATATGCTTGCGCACTTGCAGTTTCAGCTGATGCGGCTTCTCAGTCGCAGAAGAGGGGCCATATTCGATATCGGTCCCGTACTCGGAGGGGTAGAAGGTGTGAATGGTCGATGAGCTTTCGGCGAGCTTCAGGAGTGGGATCTGAGTTAGGATGACATTGCGGCCGAGGGCGGACACGACGGTATCATAATCTAAAGAAGAATATTAGTCAGAATATTAATGAAGATCTATGGCGATATTGTAGATAGACAATGGCCTCGATGGTGTTTAGATAGGGGGTTGGTTGAGGGGTGGACGTGTCTGAACGATGACGAAGGGGTTGGGACCACTCTTGGCCGGGACTTGCCTTGGTAAGCCTTCTTGACGTCGTCTTCCGAGTCGACATCTCCAACCACAATTTCCACTCCGTGGCTCTTCGCTCTATTAATCTCGGCTTCCTTGGATTGTACCGTATTTTCCGACGTGAAGATTCCAATCTTGTCGAACGATGATTTCGCATCAATGAGTGCTGCGAGAATATCCCTGCCGATAAGGCCGGTGCCGCCGAAGACCAAGACCTTCTTGGGGATTGGAGACTGGGTCGTCATCTTTGAAGAAGTGTTCTTGGGTAATGCAAAGAAAGAGAGAGAGATTTGGAAAATACAGAGACTTGATCGCAATATAAAGGCTGGAGGAAGATTACAGGTTAACCGTTACGGTATATAAATGTCAAGCCGCGAAGGGCGTGTATTAAGTGGGGTAGGCACCGTTGAGTTTACCGCAGTCGCAGCTACACCCGATCAATGACACAGAATAAACAACACGAGATCCACCAGATGCCTAGGACGAGGGTTGCGTGGAGAAGAAAAGATTCGTCTACATGATTGATGCTTGAAAGTTGATACCCAACTGCTTAAGGTATTTCCCGAAATCGCTCAAGATCTTATGTGCATCATTCCGCCGCGGGATTGCACCACTTCTGATGCAACAGCTTCTATACCCCGCGGAACCGTATCCTTTTCCGGGTAGATTCTACGGTAGGAGTATTGTGATATCAATAGACGAGAAAAGGCTCAAAAGTAGAAGAGTTTAGCTCCGAGAATTTTCAACGCGCAGCCTAGACTATGGGTATTGTCTAATGCGGTATATGACAGTTGGAAGGGTAATTATGGTGGCGATACTGCTACTGTTATTTTGCTCCTTAGACAAGACATGTCTGCCAGTACGAGCCACTAAGCTGCAAGGTTAACAGAGCAAAAACAAGTCCATGTCGCTGCTTGACAATCAGACAGCTGATGTTTGCATGCCGCTGCCCATGACTGAAGAGGTTTGATGGGCCATCGTCGCTTGGATCAAACCCTAAACTGTCTGTAGCGGAGACATTGCGCATCAACCCAACCAAACTGCTTGCACCTTGCTGTATAAAGCTGATTGTGGACTTAATTTTTGACATCAACCTATCTAAGAAACTCTCATCATTACATCATTTACACGACCGAAAAGGAATACGACGGTGGCACAGCTAACTATGTTTGATGGAATTGTGGACACTCTCGCCCAAAAGCCGTCGACCACCGACGACGACGAATTGGAACGTCTCAGGGATACCATACCCGGCAACGGAAACTCAGGAACCGCGTTTGAAAATGGACATGACGAGCAACTAAAGCAGTCTCCCCTAATCTGGTGGGACGTGAAGCAGCATTTGGCCAAACAGGACACTTCTGGAACCGGGCTTAGTCAATACGCTGTATTGGGCCATGTGCCGGATGATGAAGGTAGGAAACCAGTCCTCCTGAACACGAACTACCCCTGGTCTGCATTTCTGTGCGGATCTCAAGGTTCAGGTAAATCACATACCCTATCATGCATGCTTGAAAATTGTCTTCTCACACAACCGGGCATCGTGGCTCGCATTGGGAAAACGCCCAATCCTCTCGCCGGGCTGGTCTTTCACTACGATAAGTCAGGATGGAGCGGCGTCAGCGAAGCGTCATACCTTTGTTCTCATATTTCAACAACCGTTCTAGTCAGCCCAAGCAACTATGGTGATATGAAAGTACAGTACGAATCCATGGCCGAAGTGTACGGGGGGCTTCAAAACTTGCAAGTCGAACCGCTATACTTATCGCCATCACGTTTGAACTTGAATCATATGTTGAACCTAATGGCGGTGAACAAAAATGGTGAACCGCCATTGTATGTCAATGTAGGATTTCCGTCCCTCATTCACAAGATGTGCCTATCAATCTAACGGTTATACAGGTGATCAAGTCAATCTTACGTCAGTTGAAACTCCAGAACGGAGGGAAGGGGTCCCTTGACCTGCAAGCTTTCGAAAGCGCACTGAGCGACCACGATTTCACGGATGCACAGAGAGCCCCAATGGATCAGCGCATGGACTTGCTCAAAAGTTTCCTGGATCTCCCTCCTATCCTCCAATCCGAGATGAAAAGGGGAAGTCTATCAATGCAAGGTAGCCTCGCTAGCAACAGAAATCACGGTAGTCGGAGTGGGAACATGGTTCGGACTAGTCAAAGTCCCCCTGCTTACGATTGGAAATCCTACATACCAAGACCCGATTATCTAGCAGGCGAACAGGGGAGGCTTCTAATAATCGACTTAACCGATCCGCTCATCGAGGCAGAAATGGCTTGCGCGCTCTTCGATATTTGTTTATCCATTTTCTCCCAGCAGACGAAGTGTAATAAGATTGTCACCCTAGATGAGGCTCACAATTACATGAGCAATACCACCAACGACTTTACGCAAAATCTCATCGCAACGATACGTCTACAGCGCCATGCCTCGACCAGAGTTGTTATTGCGACACAAGAGCCGACTTTGAACACAGATCTTTTGGACCTGTGCAACATTACTATGATTCACAGATTCAGCAGTCCCAGCTGGCTTAAAGTTCTGAAGTCGCATATCGCGGGTGTTTTGTTGCATGAGGGTGGAGATGAAGCAGGGGATCATGATCTTTTGCGGCGTATTAACAAGTTAAAGCTTGGTGAGAGCTTGTTATTCTGTCCCACAGCTGCTTTCAAAATCGTCCAAGAGAATGGAATTGATGAGGTGCAGAAGATGGCGGAGAACTTCGTCAAGTTTCGTACGCGGTTGAGGGTAACGGCTGATGGGGGTATCACTAGATGAGCGACAGCGACATGTCAGTCAGGCAAGGAAAGATTGATCCGGGTTGTAGGTATATTCAAACTTTCACATATAAAGACCTAAGTAAGTATGTGACCTACACATATCAATGGCTAGGCAAAATATAGGGTATAGAACATCCAAGATTTTCCTTGTGATATTCACAGTTCGCTTGTTTCAAGTTCTTTTCTCATTGACCAAGAACCTTCCACAATGACCTGATCACTGCTCCCTGTTTGTGTAGAAATCAATCTGACATGTAGACACTCGTACAAAAAGTAACGAAACCCGTAATTTTTTGATTCCATTGATTCGTCTCCCCTTATCAGCCCTCCCAATATGAAAATGCAAACCAACGAGAACCTGAACAACATCACCATATCTCATGACGATGAATACCAAATTGGTGCAACAAAACCTAACTTACCGAGCATAAACACGGTACCATATACAAAGCACGGGGCACTTCAAGCTAACCAAACTCCATGGTGGATAAGCATCGCCGGATTCGCGCTTACTCTCGGCACAGTCCTGTGGTTCGTAGTAGCTGGAGTCTGGATATGAGATAGGTTTGCTATTGTAACATGAAGCACCGACATTTTTAATTTGCGTTTGCATTTGGCGCGAGGAAAATTACGTACAACATATGGCGGGTGAGGATTGGGGATTCGAAATGTCGCGCCCGATCTCTGGGATCTGTGAGAGAGCGCAAGGATTGTTTCCAAGATTTTATCCATGAAACAACGCATTTGTACAACAGAATGTTTTTGAAGTGTCGAATACAGAATAGATACATTATAGAAATGTGAATGGAAAAAGTCTCTTCACTATATGAGAATATACAACAACCCCAGCATTAACAACATCATCCCCATTTCTTCACTCCCTCCACTTCTTATAGCATCTCCCTTCGTCCTCCCAGTTTCCCTCGCTGTCTCACGAAATCTGTCCCCCTCGTCCGTCTTCCACGATTGCGTAAAGGTCCGTGCTATAGACTCCGCGGCTATAATTCCCGTTGCGGACGGTTTCGTCGTTCCCATGGAGCTTTGTGCAAGTGTAGTTGTTTTTCCGTTCACAATTATCAACGTTATCTTCGAGTTCTGGACTTGCGAGATCGTGATCCCTCCTACTACAGAGATTTCGCCGTTTGAGTACGTCGTCGTCCTCGCTTCTATAGTAGTCGCTGAACCAGGTGTCAGTCTGATGGTATGGGTGCCGATTATCGGTGTTCCGTCTCGGTCGATAATGGTGTAAGCGTATCCCTCAGCCGTGATAATACCCAGGGCTTCGAATTGTATGGGAGTGTTTGGTCTTTCAGTCTGAAGCGGGGAAAGTGTGATGGTGGCTGTTTTTGCCTCCCCAACGATGACTGCTTTCCCGGTCGGATCAAGGAAGAGCTGGGTGTTGTCGAAGGTGATAATGCCGCCAGGGACTAAAGTTTGAGTACCGATGATGAGTGCACCGGCTGTATTGGCGGTAAATGTTCCGCCGTGAAAAGTCATTACATTTGGTGGAATTGATTTGATGACAGTTGTGTGATCTTGTGTTTCTAGCAAGTTGAATGTCATGGAGTCGCCGACAACTAAAGCAGTCCCTTGCGGATCGAGGAACAATTGTGTGCCTCTGATGATGGTGGTTTCACCGTTGGGCAGTGTAGAAGTAGTGCCACTAATGGTGATCCCCTGTCCTACTGATAGCGTTTGAGTTCCCACAATAAGAATGATGGATCCTGAAGTTTCCACAGGAACCAATGTAATCAGTTGACTGGATATATGGTTTCCACTGACCGATATAATTGGTGCTACTGTGATAACTATCGGGACATCAGGAACAATTCCTGTAGGTGGAACAGTGGTGTGGAATGTATTGCTGAATGAATCAGAGAGTGGAGATTGGACGGCAGACAACTTCTGAGATATCTTTGTTTCTACTGGGCTGTCTTTTGAGATGGGCAAAACCGTTTCCGTGGCGGGTTCAATGGTCTGTGAGGGACCAGTAGGCAAAACTGGTATCGTGGCAGGTCTCTCAGTTTGTAAAGGAACAGTAGGCACACTGGCCCCCGGGGTAGGCAGTACGGTTTGGCGTGCAGAAGACGGTGTAATTGTTGGTAAAGCCGACGGAACAAGATCGCGGCCATGTAATAGCGTTACTGGGGGGTCGTAGAACCCCGGGTATATACTGACTGGTGGGTCACAGTGATTCCAACCGGGCTGAATCGCCTGTAAGATTTCTGGTGGAACCACGATACTACACTCGTGTATTTAGAAGCTAGATAAATTTGTTGTGGGAGACAGGGCTCGACTCACTATGGATGGCACGGATCTAAAGGGGACGGATATGTTAGCCATTATCGCACCGAAGAAATTAAGGGATCTTGGAATAGCAACGTACCTTCGGCGTACTTTATGTTTTCTGGATCATTGGATTGGAAATGGTATTCTGAAAAAGTACTGCAGTTTTGCATTATATGTGCGAGATTCAAAGGTCTCGTGTACCGCGATGCTTCCAGTTGGCTGGTCCAATTATATCGATTTTCTGATAAATTGTCGCATTGACTCCAGGTGATCTTGCCGTTGTCCCCACTCGACCAAGAAGTGGTCAGACCAAGGGTATAAATTGCCAATGTACTGACTTGATCCAAGTCTAATGCGATGGTTGTGCGTGGTATAACCTGTGGTATGGATTAGCTTTATTGATGCCTCGCAATGGGAGTATTAGAAAAGACAACCGTACAGTGCCAACAGTACCACATCTGTCTTTCGCATGCAGATCAGTGAATCCTATATATACACTAGGTGAGATGCTGGTATTATTAGTCACAACAGTTATGAACGAGAACAATAAGCTTCCTTACAAAGTGAACCCGACCTCGTCGACGAATATAACAGGGGATTGGGGAGCGGGGAAAGAAACAGAGCTCGTGACTTGATCAGGCCAAAAGTAGAATTCGATTGTTTGAGGCATAACGGTGCACTTCCCACAGCAAGGTGGCGAGTACAGGCCGCTTTCCTTTACCCAATCTTCGTCCATTAACGCTGCCAAAAAAAAGGTGATTAGCATGATGTGTTGCTCTTACTTCGCCATACACGATGGATTAGAAACATACCTGACCAGCTGCCCACTGTTGGTTTTGTTCTCGTGTAGCTAATATCGCCATTTGAGAGCGTATGAGTGACATAATCTAGATAACTATAGTAGACTGTTGTATATCCGCTATAGTTTCCTTTGTTTGCGTCAACGCTACTAGTGTGAGATGCTGTGCACCATGATACCAAACATCGGTCCGCGTATGAATAGAAAATATCTCCCGAACGAGCATCTAACGCATCTACCGACTGGCAAAAGTCGGTGAAAGTTCGTTGTAAGACTGGATAATCTCTATCGTAGCTCGTGATTGGACATCCTGTGACAGTGACGGAAGAATTACTTATCTTCGTTGAAAGCGGCGCAGTAGTCGTGTTGGATGCATTGTAATTATCCCAGTGAATGATAGTGGAATTGGCAGTTAGCCTGTGATATGGATTTGACAAAGTCGAAGAGGTATTGCGTTGAGGGTGGCTGTCTGTGACATTGGAGCTGTGAATCTTGTTTCCTGAAACATCGGTCAGGGTTTGCGAGGTAGTGTCTGTTGCATTGTAGTTGAATTGACTTGACGTATGAGCGTCTTGTGTAGGAGCCGGAGTGGACAAGTTCAGAATCGGGGATTCCACTGATGTTAGAGTAGATCTCAGGTAAACAGTTCGGCTGAGATCTGCGCTTGATCGGACGGTTGATAATAAATTCGTCGCACTGAAGTCTGATGTCGGATGAGCATCTATATTCTGAAAGGATGGTGTTAGCTGAAGCAGTAATCAAGTTATCGAAAACATAATTCTCGTCGCTTACTGGTGTATTTGAGCCCGACCCGCTGGGTTTAGTTGAGAATAATTCTGTCGACGAGGTTGAGCTATTCCAGGAATCCGAGACATTTGAATTTGCAGCTGGGTTCAATATTAGGAAATTTACCCCTGGCAGTACTAATGCATGTTCTCAATCATTCCTGAATGTCTGATAGTAAACGTACCTCGACCTAGGAAAACGTTGTGTTGAATCCTTGTATGAGCTACATGCGCCCAACTTAGGAATCCAAAGACCAGATAACTAAGCTGGCGATATTGAATCATTTTGCTGCACTGATGTAAAATATTATGAAATCACCCGGGCATTTATGTAATCCAGGGTTCAATGTGCAAGTGCGTTATTATTAGTTGAGGTCCACGCCATGGTAATATGTCCAGGCTCGACCTCCGTAATTCGAGCTAATCGTTGCAAGCCTCCTCCCCGTTAGTTTATCTGTAAAGCTATTTTTATGCTAACAGATTGACTTATACCCATCATAGGTAAAGGTCGTCGGTGCAAGGGTGCGACTTATTTGATAGCCGAAGCATTAGTTTCGCTCTAGGGCCTTGTCGCATAAGTCACCTGCAAGGTGGGGGGAAAAACAAACCATGCAGATGGAAAGAGGTAAGATGGCATTCCATAACACAGCTTATTGATTTTGCATGATAGCAGATTTTTCGGCCTTCTAGGCTCGGTTGGCATATTACTCATCATCGCGCTTAGAACCGAAGGAAGACGCCATGTGGGAACCCTAGCTGTATTAGACGAGAGGCTTACGCCTCACAGAAGGAACTAAAGGAAGGCTGTTCCTTGACGTTGTTGGTGTGAGGAAAGATTCTCTGAATTCGGAATGACCTTGAAGAGAATAGAGTCTGCATTTATGGCATCCGCTGAAGTACTTCTGCAACCTCGGTCGAGGCTGAGAAAAGAATACCCACTGTGACCCTGTTCAGCCACTTTCATGTCTCCCAATTCAACCCAAAATATTACCACTTTCAACGATCATGACCTGAAGAATTCGTCTTCTCATGCGTAACAACCCTAGTGCTACTCATCTGGGAACAACAAATCGAGCTGATCGATAATTCGGTTGCCAGTTCTGTTGTATCCCGGCAAATACCTCTCTCCAAAATCACCCAACGAATTCCCATAGGTGGTATGGGGTTTGATCCTGCATAAATGCACACTCGTTTCCGTCAAGTAAGCCTTGAAATTCGGTCTTGGAAATGCTGCTAGGATGCCTTCCCATTCAGTCCTGTTGACCGTGATCAGATCGCCCTTGAGAACCGGTTAGTCAAATGTGCCAAAACATAACCAATGTAGGCAAAACGACTCCAGTCGAGGAGGTGTGCACTTACAAATTGAGCTTTCGCGATTTCCGGACCTGTGACTTCAGTGAGGGTTCCGGCGCTTGTGAGCGCGACTTCAATCTCCTTGTGCTTCGCGATATCAGCATGTGCATGAATCGCTATCGCATCCCAGACGAGCTGAAGCCGATGCTTGTTCCATCGCGTATCGCCAGATTTCAGAAGGAAATCCCTGGCTGCGTGCGCACCGTCAATTTCGAATGCATTTTCCGTTGACACGAATGTCGTGTTGAATGCCCTGGCGGAATGTGAGCAAGAAATATTGTGAGAGATGGTGGACAGAGCGCTTACCAGCCAAGATCGTGGAGGATAGTCGCCACCCCAAAAGCTTCTACATTAACGACTGATCTATTGTGATCTGGTAAATGATTGATTATAGCCTGTCCATTGAGCCAGGCTCGCATAACGTGATTGTATCCGTTGTCTGGTAGGCTCGCTCGGGCTAGTGCGATAGTATCATTGATCAAAGCAGTGTTTGGCACCGCGATTCCGGCAATGAGGCGAGTTGCGAGAGGAGCGATTGCGACCATGTTATTGATGTGGAAATAAACAAATCTTGGTGGAGTTGTCTAAGAAATAGTAAAGATTATTCTCAGTGTAAGAGTTGGTTATGAGATTGAAGATGTTCTGTTCTCCACTGATGGTATTGTTATCTTTTATATTCCAACCTCTTTCTCATGACCTGCCTAGACTGTCGAAATACATCGTCAAGGGCAAATTTGCATCATCCGGAAATAATGGGATATTACTCTCTCCGAGGCAGTAAATCATCATGACTGAAAGTTGAACGAATCAATTCAGTTTGGTGTTGCTGACCTGAAAATATTGAACACGGATGAGAACATTTGAGCCGGTAAGTCATCGGCACGGAAATCATTTTGCCACCGTGCCGTATCCGACTGTGTCCATCACGATATGGTTATCTATGAACGAAGTGTCATTAGATTCCACTACCTTGCCATCCAACCCCAGGAGCCATTCTTTTTGAAGAAGGTAATATGGGTAAGACGACCAAACACTACGTTACGAACAATGCAGTACATGAATGTATATTTGGAGGAAATACCCACTGTGGTTTTATTCCATGTAGACGATGAGTTCCGTGGAACTTAATAGCCTCATTACAACCAATCCAAAGAATGGCATTGTAGCCAGAGAGTTTTTTACATGAACTCGTAGCTGGAAATTCTAACTATATGCAGTCTTTTACTTGATTAGTTTAGTTTAGACAAGACCTATCATAAAATATCATGCAATACATAAAATCACCCTTTTCAAATCGCATGTAATCTTTCGCGTTGTGGAGTTTCCTCCATGCGCCACACTTGCCACTAATTCCAACACTGGTTATAATGCTGCATCATATTCGTACTTTACGCACCCATCATTTCAACTGCCTCAGTACCTCTCAGTGCTGGTGATAGAGGAGACTGTTTCCAGCGTATTTCATTCCAACACGAAGCCAATAGATGATAGACTTCTCAGCACAGATAATTCGAAGTCGACATCGACACATTGCGTTGCATAAGGGGTATCCAACGATTGACTGTTCTACGTTTACTAGAATATCCATCTCTACTTCAAAGGTACAAAGACCCCTCCCTTTCATCCCACTATTCCCCCAAGAAAACTCTCCTCAAGCCTATCTAGAAAACCTGAATGTTTCCCGGAAGCGCCGTGAGCCCTATATCACCATATTAGCAAAGTCTCTCACATCCCAGTTGCCCCTACCAGAGAACAAACAGAAGGAAGAAACTCACAAGAATCAAAGTCCTCTCCCACATAATCCTTCACCGTGCACTTGTTCTGATTCGCAATAGTCTGCGTCTTCAACGTCGGCGCAGTCACATACGTATGCCCATCCAAATGCTTCTGCAAACTATCATCCTTCCACCCAAACACATAATCTGCATGCGAACTGAACCCAGACGCATCTCCACTGGACCACACAAACGGCTGGCTGCCGTCGGCCGGCCAATCAGCCTTATTATTAAACTGCTTCGTATCCCACACCGTTTCCAGCAGAAGCTGCGGGAGTCTGACGGGGTGCGTTGATGGACACTTGCCGCCGGACTCGAAAGTTCCGGTCTCGGGGTACGCGACGTGGTCACGGTGGTTGGGAGAGTCGAGATTGACGCCATCCCAACATGTGGGGAAGCGGTGGTTCGCCATGATGCCGGAGGGACACGGGGTCTTGGGGAAGTCGACAGATTCGGGGGAGCGGGTGCCTTCATTCTGCATGCAGATGAAGGTTAGTTGGCGGAAGTCGCGTGCTTGGTCGCGGTTCCGGTAGCCGACGTCACCAACGAGCATGCGGAAGCCGGGTTTGAAGGCGGTGACTTTGGACTTTTGGGCGGTGTCGAAGAGCGCGTCGGACATGTAGTATACGACCTTTGGGGAAGAAGAGGGTTAGTAAGTTGGGGTGATGACTTGGGGATTGGGGATTGGGGTTGGAGATGGAGACTGTACCATGCCGCCTTGGGTTCCCTCCATGCCTTGCTGGGCACGTTGGGGAACGCGTTTGAAGGTACCGTTCTTGGCCTTGAAGTAGAGAACAGCAGTCCAGTAGTTACCTGAGGGGAAGTGGCAATAACATGTCAGTGTGTGTTCCCATGGGAAAATTCAACATGGACCTCGCGGTCTTGGTTGAGCTTACTAAAATCCTGATCCGTTGTCAGTATATGTTTACCAATGCAACCCAGAGTACAGGGACCGAGATTTGATATTACTTACTTCAGTGAACTGGCAGCTCGTGCACGTAGATCCCTTGACAAGATCATGTCCCTTGGCGGGATCCATAGAGATATTGAACGAGTTCTACTTCTCATCAGCAACCCAAATACTTCCTTTCCCGATCATTTCAATACTCACTCCTCCAATAATCTGATGCAGATGCGGCGACGGATTCTGCCCCGGATTTACTAACGGATCCAGACGCTGAACCGTCAAACGCGCACAGCCAAAACGCAACAACGCGTTGGACGGCTCCACGAGCCCGAGAGCAGCAACAGCAACGGAAACAGAATTCCACTTCATGATCGATAATATGATTCGATACTATCCAGACCCAGAAGATGGCAGTGAAGATGGGAGGAGAAACAAGTTGGAGAAGCAAGCGCGACGGGAATGTAGTTAATGACGGATCTACCCAGAGCGCAACAACCGTCCCGGTCCAGAAAGCTTCAACACCACCAACAGATGCCGATATCTTTCGTCAGACCCAGAGCAGACATACATTAACTTGATCCTTGGCAAGTTGCCCATCATTAATATACGCGACCACTCTCCCTGGAAGACGACGTATTCCCAGTCCACCCGCGCCCCTGAGGCTAATCTGTCTTAATATCGACGAGGGCAAATGCGCATCTCGTGCGCGACCCCAAATACATCAACTTTCAGCCCATTCACATGTTCCCCGCACAAAAAGTCCCGTTTCCCCGCACGGCTGTTGGAGAGCGGAGACATGGCGCCGAGTGCGAGTGCGTGTTAATAAGGGGTGGAGGCGCGTTATGCACTTCATCTATCCACCACGTTTTCCTTCAAACTACATCAGTGCACGCACACACCCGTTATCGTCTCGGTATTTATCCATCTGACGTACGTCGCTCGGGCTGCAGCTGGGAAACCTAAATAACGTCAATCGGTCAGGCAACTATTCGTGGGCAAACATCTTTCCCCGACCTTGGATTTGTATCAATCACTCGTCAGCCAGCCAGCCAGCCTCGCCTACCATCCCATTCACAATGAAGCCATCACTCGGCCTCCTCACTTTCTGGTTCGCCGTCGCCTACGCACAAACATATCAGGAATGCACACAGGCCGTTGCTCGGACCAACGAGTGTGCAGATGTCATAAACGCCAACGCCTGCTACAACCAAGATCGATTTGGAAGTGCTAGGACGCTGCAGTGTGTGGACGGAAAGGATAACAAGGAGAGGTCAGCAAAAGTATGAACTGTAATTTCCCCGAGCAAAGTTTCCACACTGATACCTTTCTGCTTGTAGGTTTGCAAATGCTGCACCTGCGTTGGTACCGTCATGTGCAACTGGGCGACGAAGCAGAAGCTCTGTTAGAAGACTGAGGTTGGGGATGAGAGGCAACAGTGATGGCGTACCTGACACCTGGGCTCGGTTTGTTCAGACACAATCTGTACTGGTACTTAAATTTAAGACTAGTCAGGTTGGGCATGAAGGATAGGTTTAAATGTTAGTTAGGATGTACAGGGTTGTAAGTAGGGATCGGTAGTGTTGTTGATTTATATCACTTGAGTTCACATTTCCCCCAACCATTCCCGTCGCCATCCTTTCCGAAATCAAATTGTGTGACATCGTTTTTGAAATGCACACCAATGGGATTGGAGAGATCGACTGCCGAACACAGACGTCAAAATAAACAATAACGCGCGGATGCAGCGTCATGGAACCCCCCTGTGCAATCATGCACTCCCAGATTGCCGTGTTGATTAACAAGCGTCTGGGCAAAAGGTGGTGGCTTGGAGTAACGAGAACTCAAGCGATACCGTACTGTCCAGACCTGGGGAACCCGTTCAGCGTACTGAGTCTGAACTTGCGTGGTAAACGACTAAGACGATTTGGTAAGCAAACCACGACAGCTCACTCCTCCTTCTCTGCTTTCCCCAAGTCGATCCCATACCACCGCTCCCGACTTCCATACCACCGCTCCCGGCTTCCACTCCACCACCCAAGACTGTACATTCCGCCTTCCAGCACTCCCCTCCAAGCCAACTCCCTCTTACTTAACAATTCCGATCCCGGAGGTATCACCTCTTCACTCAGTAGACTCGAGTTCGCCAAGTACACTGCCGTAGTCGCTATATTGCAGGGATTCATCGGCAGTACTTTCCTTCCTCCAGTAAGTAGCATGGAGAGAATGGCGCAAACCAACATTGTAGCGATGATGCCCTGTATTACACGAGTGGAAATTTCGTCTTGGTGAATGCGGGTAGACACGAAAGCTAGCGTGGAGTTGTGCAAGATAGCCGGATCGCTTGGCAGCGCCATGATGCGTCGTTTTTCGCTGTAAACTTGGGCAACAACCGTGCTATAGACTTGCTCGATCCGTTGCAGCAGTAACTCATTTGTTGAGTTGTTATTGCTAGTCATACCAGGAACTGGAATGACGGTGAAGCCGAAGAAGACAGTTCTGAAAAAGTTATCTATCTGGTTCCAAACCAGGGGGGATTTAATAGTGTTGACTGCACTCGGTAGATAGTAGCTGAAGTCCCCCGTGTTAACAATCTCAGCTTCTGAGAAGAATCTCCGAGTTCCATTCAGAGGACGGGGAGGCTTGGTTGCAGAGATGTTGAAGTCTGGGAGCTGGAATTCAACATTGACCATTTCTTCAGCAACATATGGAGAGCAGCGGAAAATTCTGATATCACTGTAATCCACTGTCCTCTCTAGTCGCATATGTCTGGCCCAACCAAAAATCACAACCGAAAGTGGGCAATGGGAAGGAAGCGCAACCTTCCCATGATATCTAGCGTCGCCAGGGGAGTATCTTGGCGCCGTGGCCATTTTGTCAGGGTTGAAAGCTATCTTCTCCACCGAGAGCCACTTTGCCACAAAATGACGCGTGGCGAATTCAGTGTCGTAAGTCATCCGTGGACATTCTAACGAGGACCTCAACTCTATCTTAAGACTAACGCGGTCATAGTTGAATTGTGGGAAAAGTGTAACTTTAAAGTCCATGTCCCTTGAAGGCGCGAGAGAACAATTCGCAACCCCGTACACAGCAGGGAGGTTGACGGAGAAGCTTGCATTTCTGGAAGAATTGTATTCTTGAAGTGAGTTCCCCAGCCCCGATACAGTCAATTGAGGCAGTGCGTACTTGCCATGGGTCCAACGTGGGTAAGAGAGATTGTTGTGCAATATCAATCCGGGTGTCGGAAGGTATTCGATTGTCAAATTGGGCCCGGAGATGCTCGAGAAATTGTCAAAACTGCTCGACTGTTGTAGGATGATATCTCTTGTTTGGTGAATAGTGCGTGGTATGAACAGGCCACTGGCTGCGATGGGTAGTATGGATCCGAGGAGAGTTGCCAGCACAGCAGCCGCAGTCCCAAATAGTTGAAGTCTGACAGAACAATACACGGCGGAGACGGTCGTCCTATTGACAAGATCAAGTGTTACAGATCTGGAGGGTGAAGTGGGTCCTTGGTGCATTGAAACGTACGGCTGAATGATCCGAGTATAAGACCCGACATCTTCGAAGAGGGTGTTGAGGCAGAAGATGGCAATGACAGGAACATAATCCCACAAATATCGTACATAAATGTTTGTGGGCTCTCCCGATAAACCGTGCCATTGTTTTGAGTGCCGCAATAAGGTTTCCACCAAAACAATACTAGCAATTGGTAGAAGGACAAGTAAACAACGACATAAAATGGAAGCAGAGAACGGGTGCCACCATTCGAATGCAGCCTTAGAGACAGTTGTTTCTCCATATAAGAGAGGAGTGGAGTCACCCCCCTGTTCGCGTTTGATTGAAAATCCGGCATCGGCGCCGTTTTTGGACAAAGTCGTATAGTATGTGAAGGACGAGATCGCTGACTTAAGAGCCTTTTTCGAGCGTATACCCCTGCCCAGAGGCGTGTATATATCTGGACTGCGAGCTAGGATGGCTGCTATGCTGGCAATAGTGTTCGGATTTTGGTGAAGAGCAGGTTTTGACATGGCGCCAAGCACAAATGAAAGAACGGCTGCGACTGCGAGCACACTACTTGTCAACCCGAATGATAGTCGGGAAACGACCAGACGATCCTGTTTGATTGATGTTGTTCCTTCAATTTCACTGTTTCCTTCCGGGAAGAGAAACAATGATGCGGTTTGGATAGAGATCAGCTTGGTTGTTAAGCGTGCTGAGTTGGTGATGAAATCTTGATCGAGGAACTCATGCACTCTCTTCTGAGGACCTATGCCACCCATAATCTCGAAAAATGGAGCACTAGTATTCGCGTAAATACTCACACCGCTCCGAAAGAGACGATCAGATCTGGATTTCTTTCTTGAGTTGGGAATCGTTTGAGACTTTGCTGAGCCAGTGAGGTACACCGATTCCCTATCCAGTGACTGCATGATTGCAGCGGTCAACTTTTGGGAGATCAGAGTATTGGTGGTATTGTCATCGATACTCCCAGGAAGTAGGACAGATTGTACACTATCTCGACTCAGATCGAGTTTCGCTCTTTGCAAGTGGGAATGTATACTGCAGACGGTACCCATTGCCACTGCGGACCGCATTTTAGCTGGAAAAGTCTTAAACCTATTGCCACCGCTACTGCTGGGTCCCTTCCTCCAATCCTTCAGTACTTCCCAATCCAATATTTCGGTTCTGCCGGCGAACACAGCGAATGCACTTGTACCAATGCCAGCCTTGTCTGTCTTACTACTGCAGTTGTTAAACACTCGAAACACAAAAGTTTCTCTTGCTGGAACGATAGTAACTGGGTAGAACTGACGCTGGCAGGTCCAATCCTGAGTGACTAGGTTCAGGTCAAAACCCGGAGAGCCGTTCATTGTGGTATCTGGATAGTTTATCCCGAAAGTCCAGTTGGCTTTTGCCGACTCACACACAATCTCTGGACGAAATGCATCAACCACGAGCTCTGCTGAGGTCCCGGGTAGGAGCCGAGACGTGTCAACTGCCTGGTACACGAAATCCTTCGAAGTTCCTCGTGGATATTGTAACCCATATTTACTAATCGCAAAGGCAGTAGAAAGCCCAGATCCAGAGCCCCAAGTAGCATTGGTATCGAAATTAGTATTAAGGGATGTCCGAAGGCTGAAAGTGGCATTAATGGCTCTGATTGTCTGTTGCTCAACCGTGAAGATACCGTTCGAGAGTATGATGAGCAGATTCAGGCAAAAAGAGACTGCAACAGCCAGCCAGACTTCAAAGTCACGGTTCTTCAATGACTTGTAAAGGGTTACAATTTGAAGCGGGGAGATGTAATCCAAAAGCAGACTTCCTGCGGCAGATGTAGGACGCTTTGCCATGGCTCGCCATGGCGCAAGTCGTTTGGCATTGGACTCGGTGAGAAACCAGCAGCCGGAAATTGTGATGAAGAGAGCAGAGGGCGAATAAATCCAAACTAGTCGGTACTTGTTGTCAGGTATGGTAAGGCCTTGGTTGCGATTTGAAAGGTGGTGTAAAACTCCAATCTCGACACCCATTAAAACGAATAATAGACCGTAGCATACGAGTACCAGGCGTCGAAGGGACCTCGGTATCCATTGACGATTCATGTTATGTGACTAGCTATGTCTGTCATTCAACATGTTGAGGAGAGAAGACGCAGTGAAAGGGCATAGGTACGGAGGTACAACCACAGGGCGGTTGCCTGGTACACATCGAAACAAGAGCCTTTGTCTGTAGGATGAGGCTGCGCACACACCTGGGGGCCGCGGAAGAAAGGCGACGGGTTTTATTCCGTTGGATGCATGCGCTATCCTTGAGAGTAGGACACTAATGCACGGTGAATATCCTGTACGAACTGTAGTCGATGCTTCCTTTAATGCCAAGCTTGGATCTGATAGGTGCTACTCAGATGTATACGGGATCTGGCCCCAATACAACTCCGCCATCACCAGGGGGTTTAATTTGCCGGCTTGTTGGAACGATATATGGCAATGAACACAACCATTCGATCCTTTTGTGCCAAATAAAAAGAGCTGCTCATTCAGTTGAAAATGGGGTCATAATGCACTGTCGAGCTGATACGATTGTTCAGGACGGATGGGCGGGTTCGTTCGCTCGGTGGTCATTTCCTCGTATGTTTTGAGCTCGGGAAGTGGTGCGTCCGGGCTGCAATCAGAATATGGGGGGTGTAACGGATGCCCGTTACCGCGATTAGTATGCAGCACATTGGAGACGTGAGGAGAAGTAGAATCGGATGTTGAACCACCAAAGGTAAGCCAATGAACGACCAAGACACAAAAAGATACTAAAATTCATGACAAGTTAGCAACTCGATATCTACCTTACTATGCGGTTTATTGCCACAGATCAGAGACGGGTTAACTCACTGTCAATGACACAAATTGAAAGGCACATCCACGCGGGCTGTGCTTCATTCCACACAAAGAAAAGAATTCCATTGGTCGTCGTCGACATGAGGATAGCGGTAGATGCTGCGAAATTCCTCCAGAGCATCGTTCGGATGCTGATGAATGAAGACCGTTTACTACGTGACGCCTTGCGACGCCTAGCCAAGATGCCAGTCCGAGCGCCTAGACGGATGAGTACTGCGGCAAGATTTTCATGGCGAGCCTGTTCAGATGTATCCAAGTTGGTGTTAGGATTCGGACCTTTCCTGGCTGTTGCGCTGTCTATAGATGCTGTGTTATTTGTCGGCGTAGAACCCGAAACTCCAATGCCTGCAGTGTGTATGCGAACACGAATCACAGGCCAGAGTAGCCACACAAAGACGACCGTGAGTGAAAAATTGATGGAAATGTCGAGCGTATGCACAAGGAAACTGACGTAGCGGTTGAAGCCGATATAGCAAGTCCCCGCTTTGGGATCAAAGTTATGGGTAGGCGTTATCAAGGCAGCTACAGTGAGTACTCCAGGGCCCAGAAGTATCAAGCCTGTGAAGGTCATCCAGATACGGTCATGGAATCGGGTGAGGAATGCCGACCGGATGACGTGTGCGCGTTCGACAAGGAACTGGTACCTATGTTGCGTATAAATAAACCATGCGAAGTTTAGAGGGAAATGATACGAGGCGACATACATTGCTAATTTTGCAAGCATATAGAAGACGACGCAGATCAGGATAGCCGAGTAACACTGATCGCTGGTTCTAATTCCAAATCCGGGGCCGATAATGCCAACGGAGAGGGCAAAGCAAGCGGCCAGGCAAGTCTGTAGGACAACTAGGAAGTGAATGAAACGGAATCTCCGGAACTCCATCCGCCTCACACGAAGACCTGGTAAACGTTAGCGAGGAATGCATAGTCGGGTGGAGAACAAGGCACAAGTTGTACCAATACGTACCTAGAGCGACGCCCAGGAGAAAGATTGAGCATATGACTGCGCAGTTGAGAATAGTCCTCTGGATGGGCTTCTGACCAACAATCTGAGATTCTTCTCGATCCCTCCGCTGGGCATGGGCGTCAAGATCGTCTAAGCGCCGATGGATTCGATTCAACGATGGTGCCGGCACAGCGTCCACAATAAGAATCAAGCCGCCGATACACGTCGACAAAGTCGTTATTGAAGACATGTCATCGGGTGTAACAGTGATGGTAAGATCACGGGCACGAAGATGTGACGGGCTGTTGGCATGGCAAACAGGAAGGATGGAGCAGACTTCAAGGCACTCATATGGACAGAGATCAGCGTCAGTCCAATGAGCAGAATGGCATGGTGCTATGTCGGTACATATGCACTAATCGCAGGTTATCGTTGCATGTCGACGTCGACCGAGTTTCATTCAGATCTAGGTCTTCCCTCTCGGGCATAGGGCACTGGAACGTGCTGGGGACCGGAGCGTCTTGTATGGGGTTTTCATCATGACCATGGTGCTTCTGGAGGCTGGTGGACGGGCTTGCAGTCGAAGATGCGATGGAAGGTTTAAGGAACGAGTGGAGAGCGGGGCAGCTGAGGCGATACATCAGCGTCGGAGCCCACCCCGATGGCCCCAGACAGTTCGGCACTTGTCGGCGACGCTCGCGCGACTTGCTTCATTGTTGTATCCTGCATATGGACCAGCGAAGATAGTGGATACACAGTAAAGGGGGCCTGGTTTCGGTGTAGGTGAACCGGTCAATTGTGACCTGGCAGAAAAAGCCCGCCATCGCAACGACGGCGGTGTGCGATTGGCAACAGCTGATCTCTGATGCCAAATCAGCTTTGTGGTGAGGGGAGAGAAGTCGTCCAAGAGGTACACGAAACCGGAGATGGGAACGATCAGCGGAAATAGGTGTTAAAGGGAGGGATGGAAAGAATCCAAGGGTGCATCATTCGGGCAGAATAGAGGATAGATGGAAGCGGTGAGGTTGAGATAGCGAGATAGTGAGATGGAGAATAGAAGACGAGGTCATGGTCATCGCAATCATGCTGTGGAACGGGAAGGCAGGGTCTGTGCTGACGTAACACACACTCTTCCTGAGTGCGAGGGTACCACCCCTTACCTCCAATCTCATCTGCAGGTTTTGACTCCAGTGCACACCGTATGTAAGTAAGTAAGTAGGTAAGTAGGTAAGTAGGCAAGTAGGCAAGCAGGCCAGTAGATTACCAAAACACTGCCCAGACAGACTAAAGATGCAAGCAAAACCAAGTGTACTGCACCATACCGGTCCCATCTCTCCGAGCCCATTGATCAATTATCTATCTGCGAACACGTGGAGACTCGCGGATAGCATGTTGCACATGCAGGAATCAGATTGTTTCCTCCACGTAATGTCATCCATCTCTAGTGTTAGTCAGATATCGAACCGGTATGCATCCATCGTTTTCTCGACTCTTGCGATACGCGTACCATGAAACAGACTCCACTGTACGAGAGGAAAAATGTATATTCATGTGGGATAGGAACGGAAAAAAAAAAGAAAAGGGTATAAGATATACAAAGAAAGAAGATTCCAACGCTCTTCATCATCCGTCATCCGTCCACTTCTCCTTATACAGGCTCGTTCCAAAGCGCCGTCTGATTCAAATTCAAATCACACTCATGCGGATGCCTCAGACAAAACTTGGGCATCAACGGCGCGGCCCCAACCCCGCTCTTAACAAGATACTCCCTGAAATTTAGAATCCTTTGCGTCAACTCCGTCGTCCTCTTCTTCCCATTCGCATCGCGATTCCCGCTCCACACCAATTCTGCGAGCGCCGCGGCACGAGGCCAGATGCGATCGCTGATGACGACGCTGTCGACCTGCTCGCTCCACAGCGGCGCGATGGCACCTTGCACGAGCGCCTTCTGCGCCGCGGTGAGATTGGCCGTGAAGTCGTAGTCGTAGATGCGCTGCCAGGTCTTGTAGGGGGCGCACCAGGAGCCGCCGCCGCCGCCCCAATTGAAGTTTGCTGCACCGGTGGCCTTGGTCGGGTTCGTGAGCACGTTGTATCGATGGTCGTTGCCGACCCAGCCGCCGAAGCCGCAGTCGAGATACATGAAGTCGGAGGAAGAGACGATGACGCGGTACCCGTCACGGGTCAGGTTGGAAATGTGCTCGAGGCCGTTGTTCCAGGCTTGGAGAACGATGTCCTTGGGTACGGGGCCCGTGGCTGCGGCGGGGGAAATGACTACGTCTTCCCACATGACGAAAGTGCGGTTTGCGTGACTTCGGAAGTTGGGGATGGCGCGGTCGACCCAGGTCTGGACGAGGTCACCCATCGTTTTGCCCGAGGCGAAAAACTCACGGGCGCTGGAGGAGAAGTTGTAGCAGTTGATGTGGAGCTCGTCGCCGCCGATATGGAAGAAGGAGTCCGGGAAGATGGAGGCCAGTTCCTTGTAGACTTTGCCAGTGACTTCGTAGGTCTTGTTGGATAGAGGATCAAGCTGGCCTGGATTGGGTTCTACAGCGGTATGCTGAGCCCAATTGTCGTTGGACCACCAACTATCGAGGCAGGACATCATGGAGCGGTCGACTTCGCGCCAGCCCATGTTGGCGTGACCGGGCATGTCAATTTCGGGGATGATTCGAATTCCACGAACCAAGGCATAGTCGATGATCTCCTTGAGGGATTCGTGAGTGTAGACTTCCTCTTCGGAGTAGGCGCCACCTTCGGCCATCTGCGGGTAGGCTTTGATTTCGACAGGCCAGGACTGGGCGTCGACAATGTGCCAGTGCAGGACGTTCAACTTGGAAAGGGCCATGCCGTCGATCTGCTCCTTGATCTTGGCCACGGAAATGAAGTTGCGGCCCGAATCGATCATGATGCCCCGGATGGGGAACAATGGTTTGTCAATGATGGATACGGGCTGCTCAACGATCATTTTCCCACCACCGGAATTGATGACAATCTGCTGAAGAGTAGTGAAGGCGTGCAGTGCTCCGTAGACGGTCTTTGCGGTAACTTTGATCTCGCTCGAGCCATGCTGGATATCAAGGGTGTACGACTCGTCGACACCGTGATGGAGGGTAGCATGTGTGTCCGCGATGGTGACCTTGACAGTAGTGAGTGTGCCAGTGGGGTTGCCGTACGTCTGTCGTTTCCGCCTCGACGCAGTGCCAGTAGGAAATGGTTCGAAGCTTCGCACAGGTGCTTCCGTGGCTTGTGGAATCCATTTCAGGTCGGTGATGGCCTTGGTCGCACGGCTGAAGCCCGACTGCAGGAGCTCGTGATCGGGGCAATCGAGGCTGAGGGAACCAACAGAGAGGGGTCCCGATGAGCCCCAGATGATATTCTGGGGTTTGGGGAGGGGATTGGCGGCAACGGCTTCGGCGTGGTGGGCATACAATGTTATCGCCGCGGCAGCGAGGGCCGGGATTTTGATGTTGATGCGCATGGCTAGTAATTGGTGTTCCAATGTGTAGTGGTGACGTTGACGATTAGACAATAAGAAAGGTAAACGAAAGGTAAACAGGAAGTGAGTGTTTAAGTAGTAGAGGGTACTACTATGTATGTGCGAGAGTGAGAGAGGTAGAGAGAGAGGGAGAGAGAGAGGAAGAAAAAGAGGGAAGGGGACGGTAAAAGGAAAAATGAAGGGAAAGGGAGATGAAGGTGTTGAAGAGGCCAATGAAAGTAGGGGTTGAAGCGGGAGCGGGGGAACAAGGTGATATTTTAAGAGAAGCTCTAGCTTAGCAGCAACGGCAACGCAAATGTGGAGAAGGTGACGATTTGTTGGAGTAATTGAGCGACGGGGGCCTGCGGGGATCTTCAGAGAGGCCTACCTGGTTATGGTACAATATGTACCTGGCGAGCTGGGAGGAAACCTAGAAACCCCCGGGAAAGCCTTGGTCCTCTGTGGCCCGGCTCTCCTCTTCTCTCCTCTAGTACCAGCCTATTCACTAGTATGTGTCCGTGTGCGTGTGTCTGTGGGTGAGAGAGAGACGCATAAGGGCATAAAGTTAAGAAAGAAAGAAAAGGAGCCTTTCCATTGGTCCGCAGCAAACGTGTCAGCGCAGCTGTCCACGGGGGGGAACGTATGTCCATGGCTGGCGCCAGGATTGTACATGACAGACTACAATAACAGAGCCTCCAACATTGTGTTTGCGCAGCAGCTGAGCGAGAGCGTGAGCGTGAGCGCGAGTTGGATTGCCCGCTGACCAGGATGGGTGATGGAATGTTGCATTGTCCAAGCGGGGGGGTGGGAGAGAATAGGAAGGGTGAAAGAGAGAGGGAGGGAGAGAGAGAGAGAGAGAGCTGGGATGGGATGGCATGGGATGGCATGGAATCGAAAAGGGAAAGGCGTGCCATTGGCCACAGGCGGGAGGCTAGTGGGCGCCAAGGAAAGCTAAAATGCTTCCCCTCCCTCCCGGGCCTCCTCCGTGCCTTTCGTTCCACTCACATGATCACGTGAGCGACGAACGTACCAAAGATGCAACCCAACCCCGCGCGTGCCATTTACTGATAAATACGAACTGACTTTCTTCTCGTTCAATCACCAGATCTCTATTCCGTTCTTGTCTTCAATTTCGCTGCAACCACACCTTTTCCTTTCTCTCTCCTCTCCTCTCCCCTCCAGCCTTTGCTTCTCACCTCCTAGATCCGGTATCGCCCCCCCTCCCCCTGGGAACACGCGCCACAGGCACAAGCACACGCACTCGTCCCATCTTGTCCACCTGGGCACTTTGTTCACTTGCTAAACTTTGTCCGTACATAGCCACAATCCACGACAGCCGTGACCCTGACCCTGACCTTGACCTTGACCTCGACCCTATCCCTCTCATTCCGTTTCGCCTGATCTTCGTCGTTCCTAATCATCTCCCCGCCGTATCGCCGCCGCCGCCGCCGTCGATCCACAGTTTCCAATATGCACAGCACAGCCAGCCATGTTATGTTGGATACCGATATATAGCATGGGATGAGAGGCTAGAACCGCCCTCCCCCCCCTGTTTGGTCATGTCCGTCCAGCCTCTTATCCATCTGCAAGAAAATGTCACCCAAGACCCATACCCTCCCTCCCTCCCTGCTCCCTCCAACTGACGTAACAACAAACCATTGTAGGGATGCATCACATCCATCAACCCGTTTTTGCTTTGCTATCTGTGTGCGACGCTGGCATGTTACACAGATATGGGATGTTGACAAGTGACAGAAATGACAGGCGTCCAGGCGTCTGAGATGCTCAAACCTGGAGATGCGCGCATCTGTATCCGCATCCAGATTGGCATCTCGCACATGGGGGAAGGGCGAAAAGGATGAATGCGAGCTGGCGGATCACATGGAAGCAGTGCATCTGTCCATTTCGTCTTCCTGTCCCGCTTCGTTTTCGATTCACAGGCTACGAAAGCGCGAGAAAAAGAAAAGAGGACAGGAAAAAGGGACCCCGTCTCCTCACTCTAATCAACTCTCATATTCCTTCACGCACGAAACGAACAACAAAGAAATGATGATGTGCGCGTCGTGGGCGCTCTCCGGCCTGCACTGCCCAGAATGTAATCGGAGATTTTCACGGGGCGTACGGTAAGCCTTCCCGGGCTGACACTTGGCTGAGCCTTCCCGCTGCAGCTGCTGGCCAAAACCGTTGCCTCTTTTGCCTTTGCTTTGAACACAGCGTCTCGACCGGGATGGGGAGCATGGTTTGTGCAGTATGAGCATTTACGTACTTACATTCTGATATTCGAAATTACTAATCATAGACTGAAATTTCCTCAACATACCAAACCCATGATGATTGCTTTGCCATGTCCAACGCTAACGCTGTGAGACAGTGGAAGCTTTCCAGCTCGTGCCGTTAAAGCCTACAAGGGGGGCGGGGGAGGGGGGATAGAGCCTCGCACGCCTTTCTCCATAACCAACATCCAACATGTAGCATCCAACACCCAACGCCGCATGCTATTTCTTTCCTACTAAATCTAATTTTGAATCGAATCCATTTTCCCAGCCAACAATAAGCACAACCGCCCATCCCAATACCTATCCAACCCTCGCCATGATCATCATCATCAATGCGCTCCGCATCCCATCCACTCCATTCCATCCTATTCCACCCCCTACACTCTATTTCCCATTTCTCAACTACTTCCTACCGACTTCTACTAAGAACCGTTCCTATTCGATTACCAGAAACACCACACCCACTGCTTCCATCTCGTCCCAACTGACCCTTATGTACCCCCCTCGCACCCGCACTTATACTAATCATCACCACCACATTAAAATCCAGACAAATACACCAAAAATCACCCTACACCTCAAACATTCCCAAACACATTCCAACCATCTTTCCCAATCTTCCATTCCCAAAAAACAACTATGCAGTATCCAGCATCGCAATCTCCCACTAAACTGACGAAAGAAATGTAAAGAGTCGTCGTGTGGTATACCTCTCACACAACAAGCACGATCCACCCACTATTCCCCACGTCAAATAACCCACAATTCATGAGCCTCGAAACTAAGATGAGAGATAGCGAAAAAGAATAAAACACATGCCAAAGATGATATGCATACCGCAACGCCATGGTTTGTATTCTATTCTAGAATCTTGGTTGATTTCTTGTATCCTGTCTATCGTCTGTCTCCATATCCGTACCACTCACTCATCGCTAGTAGTGAATTGTAATTTACACATTACATCTGGTTTACCATAGAATAACGACCTCGTTTCTTGAAAGCAATTTCTTGTATTGATAGTACTGGGGATCGTAGCTGAATGTTCCATTTCTTTTCCATTTGTACCATGCATGTTCATACACTGTTCGCCTCGTTCTCATCATCCATGATTCAGACGATACATATACAATCCACTTCTCCAAAATATTATACACATCTTCTCTCCTCTCTTCTCCTCCCCTACCTTCCTCCTTACGTCCCCTTCTCCCCATCTCCCTGTATCCTCTGCACCTCTACCGCTTCACCCTCGCCCACCGTCCCATTTTTACCATCATTAAACCCCACTCTATCCCCGTCCCCACCCCCCTCCTTCTGCAGCCTCCCCTTGACCTTATTCCAATCCGGCGCCGGCACACTCAACAACCGGCACACATCCTTCCTTCTCCGTCTAAAATCCTCATACAACCCCTTCCAGATCCTGCGCTCCGCACACGACCCCTGCCTCGAACCCGAGCAGTCCGGTTGTATCTCTGCCAGTCCCTCGAGCGGCCACATGATCCACGGTTTCGGCAGCGGCCAGTCCGAGAAATGGACCAGTTTCGCCTCTGCGTACGCCTTCTCCGCAGACCATTCCTCCGCCGGATTCCCCAGATACGCAGTGTGATTCTTCGCTCTGAACTCGCCGGAAAGCAGAGCGTACGGCCGATGCGGCAGGACCATGGCATGCGCACCGAACCGTTCGTTCATGAGCTCCATGTCGAATTTGTGGGCTTGGACCATCGCCTGGTTCCCGCCGGCCGTTGTTAAGCTGCGGAGACGGTTGAATTCGGGGAGGGAGGGCGTCAGGACCATGAGGAGGGAGGTCAGAGGCACGGGGGCGCTGTCGTACCAGTATGCGCGCGGCATTGCGATCGGAGTGGGAGGGAGCAGGAAGAGTTCGTCGAGAGATTGGAGGAGCGTTATGTCCGAGTCGAGGGCGATGACGCGGGAGTAGGGGGTCAGGGAGAAGGCGAGCAGTTTGGTGACGGATTTGTCCCAGGTCCCGGTCCAGGCATCTGTTTGGGGTCGTTAGTGAGTGGAGTCGAGGTGAGTTGGGATGTAAGGGAAGGGCGAGTGTAACACACCTGTCGTTCTCCCTTCGACCGTCAAAAGACTGACCGGTTCGAGATTCACTTTATATTCATCGCGCGCCATGACGAGAAGTTGGCTGTCGCGGTCTCGTGCATTAGCCACATGTGTATCCCATTGTTTTGGATAGAACAGAACACGTTCTGCTCGAGATCCTAGCCGGGCGAGAGTCTCGAAAATTAGAACCGCATGACACAGCGTCGCGCTGTCTGTTGCATAGAGACTATACGCAAACTTGGACCAGTCGACATGAATTGTGTTGCCATCGTCGACGACGGGCTTGTGGTTCGGAGCGAGGAGCCAGTAGAGGACAGTTACGATGACGATGGCGTAGAGAACATAGCGACGGCGAAATCGAAAAGAGCGCACGTCACCGCCGCCGCTCACGTAGCGGGGAAGCTCTTCAGAGTGCTTCCGTCGCATACTCCTTGAGAATTGGGGTTGTTGGACTTCATGGTGCAGCGTGAGACGGGTAAGGAGTTTTGTGGTTCCAGGGATGGGCTGCGGCGGAGCGCTCGGAGGTGACGAGTCGGGTCCTCCAAAAGATCACGTGGGGAGACACCGTCCCGACATCAATTGCAAAAATGTTACATTCACAGATATTCTTCACATTCCAAGATAGTAATTGTAAACGTGTTGAGTGTGGCACAAGAAAGCATTTCATTGCTCTGTGCAAAGCCCGTTTCTCGGGTTGCTTTTTGGTATCGTTTGTTCCAACGCCGAAGATGTGCCTATTCCACCAACACAGAGAAAGCGCCTGGATTGGAACATGATCCTCATTGAGCTACGTAGCACCATCTATGCCATAAATCGGTCCTGATATCCCTTTTGGTCATTCGTTGTTATCGTAATACGAGAATTTACTCCTCGGGAACTAGAAAATGTTAGTCGCCACTACCACTCAATCTTGCATTTGGAATTCACGTACTCTCGATCTCGCCGGACTCGATATCGTCCGAGATAGCCTTGGGGCTGCGGCCATCAACCTGGCAACCGGTGGAGAAGGCAGTGCCGAGGATCTCCTTGACGGTTCCCTTCAAGTCCTTGGCCATGGACTTGAAGCGCATAGTGCGGGCAATGTTGATGATCTCATCAAGAGGGATGCTCTTGGTGTGCTTGATGTTCTTCTCCTTCTTGCGGTCTCGCGGGGGCTCCTTGAGGGCCTTGATGACGAGCGAAGAGGCGGAGGGAACGACCGAGACGGCGGCTTGACGGTTTTGGATGGTAAGTTTGACCGTGACACGGAGACCCTTCCAGTCACCGGTGGCCTTTGCGATATCTTCACCGACCTTCTTGGGCGACAGACCAAGAGGACCCTTCACAGCAGTATATTAGCATTTGCGCGTCCTCTTCTCATTGTGGAAAGCAATTTCAGGGAGTGCTTACAATCTTGGGAGCGAGCGCAGATGAGGCACCAACTTCACCACCGGTGGCACGAAGGTGGATGACCTTCACCTCATTGGGATCGATCTTGGGAGGCATGGCGACTGTATATGTCGGGGATTATGTGGACGTCTTCGGTTCTGGAGCAATTGATTAGCCTGGCTGTGCGCAGCCGATCAGAAGGACGATACTCACGCGTGGCTAGCGCGGGAGGTGGTCAGTCGATTCTGATCCGGAAAGTACTCAAGTGAATGAGTATCGTGAGGTTGGCGATTGAAGGATGAAGGAGAGAAAAGAAAAGGTCAAAAAGTTCCCAGATGTGAATATGGAGGGGTTGTGCGCCGTTCCAAGCGAGGCTTGGTATGCGCTAGAAGCGTTTGAGGTCTAGCGTCATTTGAGGTCTCTCTTTTTCTAACATTATAACAGTGAATTGTTCCAGATGTCCATTGTTCTGCCACGTCTTCCTCGCCTATTTGAGACACTCTGACATTATGGTCTATATATTAATTCCAAATGAGAGCCCAAGTCAATTCTCAACCGACACGCATTTCATGTGCCTGAGAGCAATGTGAATCTCCACAATCGAAATTCGCACAGTCCATTAACGCCACATACCCGGGAGTAAACGCAGGTTGAGCGCTGTCTCATTTTCTATGCTTCACGAATCATTCTTCAATGTATGAATCTTGTGACTTTTGAATGCTTTACATGACGTACATTCTCAAAATCTTAACTTGGGTAACCCAAGACGCTTCTACACCAATTCTAACATAGTCCTCAATACCCAATACTACACCAAATACATTATTTACGCCCCTGTAACGATACAGATCTAGCCATCATGCCCGCCAAATCCCGTGCTTCAAGTACCCCAATCGAAGACACCGATCCCCAATCCGACACAGCAGCACCTTTCCCTCCCCTCGCTACCTTCGATGACCCCCCTCAACTCTTCGATGCCCCCACTCCTTCCTCGGAACCATTTGGCTCCGAAACAGGAATAGGAGATCATCCCCATTCCGAGGAATTTTTCCCACGTTATTGGGGAACCATTAGAACGGGTTTCCTACCACCTTATATCCTGTTTCGCCCGATTTACATAGAAATTGGACAGGAAGAGAATACTCTTTCGACGAGGCCTAAGATTGTGAAAAACGATGATGAGGATGAACAAAGTTCAAAGGAGGTGCCGATGAGTGCGAGAAAGGAAAAATTAGAAGATGGCATTCACCAGCTATATGCGCTTCCGCCAACGGATATACACGACGATAGGTTGTTCCCAAAGGTCGGAGAGTGCTATGTGGACAATGATTGAATGATTGGCAAAGCGAGAGTCTCACAGTTTTGAACATGTTTGAAGCACAGCTGTTGAAATGGATGAATGTGTGTTGAAATTCGAACCTATAGTATCAAGTTGAAATGAAATGATATCTTTCACTGCGTTGAAACGGCCACCACCATCTGGCTCCCCCTTTCTTTCCCATACTTTTGAGCATATATCTGTACAATTTCTTAAGTGATGTAACGGAAATCAGGATGCCTGTATCCGAGATCCTTGATCTGCGCATCTGATAGGCCGTTGAGGCGGTGGTCGCGCTTGCCTTGGTCGCGTTTCTTATTCTCCCACTTGCAGTATGCGATACCGGCAAGAGAGAGGAAAAGGACGAAGATCTGTCCAGCCAAATTGATTGTATGGCCAGTGTGGTACTTGGGGGCGTCTTTTTTGACGTAGGTCCTGGAAAGCTGTTAGTAGAATTCGAGAGATGAAGAAAGATAATATGCATACCATGTTGCCAATACACCACCTGCGGTTCCGAGAGTAACGACGTAAGCGCTGGAAACTGCACGAACGGCTGGACCTGCCGCATTATTCATGGCCCAGGATAAGAAACCCGGACCTCCAGGGAATGCACCAAGAGTGATGAAGAAGACTCCCATGTATCTGATGTTTGGATCCGTAGCCCATCGTAGGATCGAGAAACCAGTAATTGCGAGGAGCGTGAAAGCGGCGAGATAGATACCACGGCGATTGGTTTTATCGGATACAAAGGCAACACCGATGGCAACAACACAGGCGCAGACGTAGGGAGGAACTGTGTAGAGCTGCGCTTTGGTAGCGGTCCAGCCCAAGTCGCGCAAAATGGTAGGCTATTGTGGCAAGTCAATCCATCTGATCAATGTAATGAGTCTGATGGTGTGTTATCTTACCATGAAAAGAGAAATTCCTTGAACGGTGATGTTGATGGCAAAGAAACCAAGAGCGCAAATGTAGTTGTTGATGTTGAACAGGGAGCGCGTCACATGGTGGGCCTGAACCTTCTCGTTCTCATCTCCTCCACCCTTCAAGACGAGGCGCTCGGCAGCAATGCGTTGTTCGCGCTCGGTAAGGAAATAGCATTCTCCAGGGGTGGTGGGCATAAAGTAAGGAGCAATGAAGCCAGAAATAATGGTGACGAGACCTTCGAAGAAAAAGATATTGCGCCAGGTATCGATACGCATTGATGCTACACCCCACGGAGGAATTCTCGCTAGACTATTCAGGTGTCAAGTTAGCCAGTGGACAGCGCAACAAATATTGGGAAGTAGAATCGTACCCAGTCGCCAGAAGTCCACCAAAAGCGCCTGCCATAGATGCCGCGGAGACGTAGATGCCTACACGCAGAAGTAGTTCTTGACGCTTGTAAAAGCATGTGATGAAAAATGCGAGGCCGCTGTGACAATGGTTAGCAGTCTTCTGGCAATCGCCATTGGAACAAGACTCACGGCATGACGCCGCCCTCGAACACTCCCAAGAATGCTCGTGCGGTCAAAAGTCCCGAGAAACTCGTGACAAAAGCAGAGCACATGGAGACCACACCGAAACCGACAACAAGGAGAGGCAGGTAGAACTTGGGGCCGATGATTTTAAGCAGGATGTTGCTGGGTATTTCGACAAACATGTAAATGATGTAGAAGATGGAGGTGACCCAGTTGAACCGAACGCCAACGTCCAACTTCAACTCCGCTCCCATACCTTGGATGCGAGCATTTCCGACGTTGGCACTGCAGATACGTTAGATTTACGGTTGGTTCCTGAACAACGATTCAGGGGTGCGTACCGATCCAAAAAGCAGAGGAGGTACAAGTAGGTCGTCAACGGGACGATGACCTTGTCCAGCTTCCAGCGAACAGCTCTCTCCTCCTCTTCAGTCCATGTGAACTCCTCGGAAGCCTGGTCACTGCTAGCTCCAGTGGTTGTATTGGCCTCATCTAGAGAATGGGTAAGTTTATGGATTGCCCAATAGTGGCCAGGGGTCGCTTACAGAGGATCTTCTCGTCATTCCCTGGCGCAGTAAAGCCAGTAGTGGCCATCTTGAGCTGCCTGGTCTCGTGATATGGCGAAAAGGCAAGGCGCTCTGTCAGAAAGCAAGAGGAAAAGTCTGCAGTCGTCTGTGCAGGCCTACTCACAGAAGAAGGGGTGGCGGAGAGACTGGGGGTGGGAAATCCGGGGAAGGGCCCTCCACATATAAGCGCAAAAGGTGTGTCGTTACGAGCTGCCCACGTCAAGTGAGGACGACGGTTAGCAATTCGGCTTCGACGGTCGTCTGGATGCTACAGACGGCAGTTGGACCAAGAGCACAAGCGTTGAGGTGGATCAATCAGTCCTCTTAAAGTATCGCGCAGGTCCACTCCATGTTCGGCGCTTCCAAGTTGGTATTCTCATCCGCACAGGCCTCTGCGGGCATACAAGGTATTTTTTTTCACCCGAGACCACACACTATGGGAGGAAGTGGATGCTTAGTGCAAGGCTGGTGGCACGGTCTTGTTTTGGTTGGTGAAGATGCGGGGTCTGAGCTTGGCTGGCATGGGGTGGGAACGGTGAAATGCATCGACTCATGGGCCACCGGGCACCCTCAGAGACGCCAGACGCCACCCCTTGGCAGAGGCGGGACAAGAGGACGGATGGCGCTGCCACCAAAGTCGGCAGATGTGTCGAGGCCACTGGAGCAGGACGTCTTGTGGTTTTGGTAGGTCACGATGATTTCATGAGGATTGGCGGCCACCACTGGCACCCGGGCCGTTGTAGCAGGTAATGCTTGTGGTAGTAGTGGCGGTGGCATGCCTGAGAGAAATGGTCTTCGTCCGAACGTGGACCAGACAGTGAATGCGTAAACGATTAGCAAGGGCGCATCGGGCGGATGGCGGGCACACGGGCGTAAGATGTAATGTACAGTGTGTATGTTAAAGGATGCGCAATCTGTTGTTTAGCCAGAGTCGAGAGGGTCTCTTTCGCGCGCATGCGTCTCTCTTGGATTGGTCTGGTGCCTGTAAACGAAACAAACGAAACAACCAAATTGCAGGCCCAGAACGTGGACATGTAGTCGGTTGGTGCTCGCGGTCGTACTGCAGCTACGCGACGCTGCTGAGTGCATGTGCTTACTTGGATCAATTGAAGTCCCGAACAGGAACCAGTGGCTGAGGGTTCTGTGCTGTCGCTGTGGTAGAAGAATCCAATACATGGAAGTGTTGCCCAGCAGTGCAGAAACTGCAGGGCGAGTTCACCCTGGACAGGGAGTGTGCCGGTCCGTGCGGCGAATATCCTTCTCTATCGGAGGTCTGGAGGGGGAGGGGGTGTATTGGTTGGTATTACCGTATTAGAAATGTTTGCTGGGAATGGTGGCCGTGTGTAATTGCGACGCAGCGGTGATATTGCGGCACGGCGGCTGTTTAATCATGGCGAAGCGCGGAGCTGCAGGTCATTTGCCGCGAGATGGGTCATCAACCGCCTAGCCAAGCATTGTCCGGAGTGTCGTGTTACTGTGAATGGTTCTGGAAACGGACAGTGCTGGGGGAGAGTGAATGAATTGGTAGCACAGCTGCTGCAGTCTGTAGGTAGTGACATGGATATTGGACGGAGGCACAATTGCATGTCTTCCATAGGGCTGGAGAGAATTGAAGAGGTGCTATGCAGGCATGTACCTGCTAGGGATGAGGCTGAGATGGAGATGGTGGAGATGGTGGCGAAGGTGGTGAAGGTGGTGAAGGGAGTGAAGGAGATGAGAGTGGAGAGGGTTGAGCGGAGGAGGAAGGGGATATCGGAGAGTGCTGATTGGTTGCTTTTGGTTAGTCATCCGCAGCGAGAAACAGTGAGACAGTGTGGAGCCCCTCCCTCCTTCCTCTCCCGTCGCGATGAAGACGGAGAAAGAACCACGATGCCAAGGCGCTAGATGCCGCCGCCCGCTCCGCACAGCGCAGTGAATGCCCCACAATGGTCCCTCACATGCGCACCTTGACTCTGCATTCACTCCCACATTCCCACTCCCACAGCGTCTACCCTTCCAACCCCCCTCCATCTTCCCTATCCCATTCCCAAGTCCTACCTCTACCGGACTACCCGCCCTCGACTGTGCCACGTCCGCGCAGTATGCATTGCAGTATTCTCCCTTGGTCGTGTACCCTTCCAATGCTTTAATACGGATGCCTCCATCGAACTGATTGTCAAATCCCCTGTGCCTCTCTCCTACTCCCACTGCTTACGCTTACGCCTCTGCTTACTTTGACACATTGACCTTGATGGCACCAGACCGACACAATCTGCTTCACCCTGTCTCATACCTCTTGGAATAACTGGTTTGTCTCGTATTGTCCTTACATCTCAGTCCTAGGAACGGGCAGATATTCATCCTTCCCCCCCATCTGCCGCGTTCAAGTTACCACCTGCGTAGTTCCTCCGTTGCTCTCCGACCTATCAAGCAAGAATCACCAACTGGTGCATTATCAAGCTCCATGCACGTCTGCCCGTCGAAGCTACCCGCCTTCCGCCGGCCGTGCCCAGGTCCACGGCAACGGGCAACGGTTGAATTCACACGTGTCAACCCCCCCACGGCGACTTTCCGTCCATACTGCCCAGCTCCATACGTTGGTACGGTACAATTCCGAACGGAGACTAACCTTACTGTCGTACATAGTGTAGCCCTTGTATCAATATCCGGTCTTTCCATTTACCCAACGACTCACGCGTTCCGATTCCGCTCCAACCAATCACTCATGCCTGCCGAGGCAGGCTCGGTTACATCTCGTTACTGCCCGAGGTTGGTTCGGGATCTGTCACGTGCACTAGTTCCAATGTTCTTTCTGGTGTTGTAAATCCTCCGCAAGATCTTGTTAACTTCGAGATCCGTGTATGTATCCTACGGGAAATGAACAGAGAATGAGTTGAATCTGGTATGGCAAAACCTCAACAAGTCGAGATTGATAAGACGACTAATTTGTATATGTTCAACTTGTTCTGATGCTCCCGAACTTTCCTTGCCCTTCGTCAGTTACCTAAAAAAGACAGCTCGAATCAAAAGTGATGTGCTGGTTCCTATTATAGTTGGTATAAACTATGTTCCCAGCCAGTCAACATGGGAAGCACAATGATCGACATTCCAGAAAGCCGTGTTTTCCTACCGGCAGGTTCATGTGTTGTCAATGATTTCCGTCTCTCTGGGAACCAGTTATTGAAACGTAGTTCCTCCGTGCAACTCAACGTTCCCTTTCGTCCGCAGTCCTACTTTCAGCCATCCATCAGTTATTCAAATTTGATACTGACTTCCAAGCGGTGGTGAACGGTCTCAACACCTACTAGTAATGCCAGTAGACCTGTGTCTCTAGCATCTGAACTCATTTTTCAGATATACCGACGGTTGTTCTCGTGATGACTGCTAATGTTTCTGTTGTTAATTCAAGTATTCCACTTTTGTCGAGCGTTCTCTTCACTGGGAAATCTGGGAGTCTTTCTGTATTGTTCCTATCAATCAATATGAATAACTTCGGAACCCTTGCCGTCAAACACTACGGTTTCGGCTTCGGATTCGCCATAAACAGAGTCATTTCCCATGTTGGGGAAGGCTAAACTGACATCGATAGGCGATACAGACTGTTCGCTTTTCGACTCTAAAGACTGCCCATAATCGCTTAAAATCTGGACCAGCTCCTGGTTTTTACACTTGGCTGCAATATTCAAAGGCGTCCCAGAGACTCCGAATTTTTTGACCTTACCTCCGAAAGTCCAACAATCCCGACTAAGTTCGGTGTCAAACTTACCGCTTTGAAGGAGAGTTTGCATCATCGCGGAGGTTCCTGATAATGCAGCACGATGGAGTGCACCCGGACCAGTGTCTACACTCCCAGATGTCGGGTTTCTCATTTTTCTGTATCTTGTGGAGTTGATACTTGCCTCACCAAGAAGCAACTCCACAACACGATGATGATTTCCTTCTAAAGCCCATAGGAATGGGGTTTTTTTCTCCATATCCTTTTCATCCAAATTTAGTGAGCCGGCGCCTAAGAGTGTCCTGACCTTGGCATCATCTCCACTACGGGCCGCATTACGAAGCTCTGCGGTCCTGCGCCATTTTAAGACCTCCTCAGACTCATTGTCATTGAACAATAATGAGATAAATTTCAAATTTCCTTGGCGGCCAGCCATAGAGAGAGCATTTTCGTTTTTCTTGTTGGTTCCCCAAATGTTGCATTTTGTTGTTCTGATTATGAGTTGCGCAATTTTGCTTCGATCGAATTCAGCCGCTGCAATTAGCGAAGTACGACCTCGCTCGTCAATTACGCTGGGATCTGCCTTGTAGGTCTCCAGAATATGTTGGACCGTTTCCTGGCGACCAAATCTGATTGCAAGATTCAGGCATGTTGCTCTTCTTCTGAGGTTCCCCGTTCCTTGGAACGGCGATAACTTATGTCTTAAGATGTCGTGCACGAAAACATTCCTGCCTGAACGTAGTGCCCTTATGAATATCATGAATATCAAATCTTCTTCTCCTGTACCAAAGGTCGACTTTGAGAGCAAAAATTGCATCATATCTGTGGAACCAAAGTCTATTGCCGCTATTATAGCGTCGTAGAATCTTACTGAAAGCACTTTTTCTCTACAATCTTCGCATTTTTCAAGCATTGCCTTAATCATTGGGAGTTGACCCTTTGATGCTGCTATTTCCAAATAGTCGCTAATTTTATCAGGTTGGCACTGAGATAGCCACAGATCAAATGCGGGTTGATTGCCTTTTCGAATCTCGCTATTTATATCTAGTGCTCCAAGACGGCCATTCCAGGGAAACACTGTTTCAGCACTAGCTCCTTTATGGTAATCATTTTCATGCTTCTGGAGGCGAGCAGAGGAATTGAAGCCAATAACAGCGGACACACACTCTGGAACTGGGCAAATATGGGTACGCTCATGTTGCTCATGATGTTTATCACGGGCTTGTTGAGTGCTGAAGCCGTCGTGGAAGGATTTGCAACGAAGCTCTGTACACTTGAACAGATTATCGCCGTACAAAGTATGCAGATTCGGGGTGGATCTGGATTTGGTGATAGACTCCAAGACTTTGCGGATTTGTTCAAATTGCTGAAGCTGTCCTAAGACAGAATCTTCCTCTTCATCTTGTGAAGATGCCTCGAGAATTCGGCGATGATATGCGATGGCATGTTTGAGGCCGTTGTAGAAGATCTCGTCTCGGAAACGCTTGAGCTTGGAATCCACGCTTTTCCCAATCGAAATATGGTTCTCTGGTGCATCAACACAACTGGTGACAAAATTACGCAGATTATTGCGAAGTGCATCGTAGTCAAGGTTTGCACTTTCAGTGGAGAGCACATCGATCAAATGATCGAAAACATACACGATCGAATACTCAGTAAAAGCATATTCGCCGCGTATGATCCAGTCGCGAATGCTATCTTGAGAGGCATCAGAGGCGTGTGAGATGAGGGATAATTGAGCAAAGCAACGACGAGTCAAGTTGATATGTTCGGAATCCCTGGGTAGGCCTGGAAATCGTTCAAGAAAGCTTTGTGAGATAGAAAGTCAGCGTTGTTACTGACAAGTATACTTCCGTTGTAGCGTACCATTTCGCAGTCAGATGCACAAAGCAGATAATATCGCCCCTGCGGATCTCGACCAGTGATCCACACAATTGTTTAATATCTTTGTGCAGTCTTCGATTAGGGTCGAATTTTTGGCTGTCGAGATCAAGAGACAGGGCTCCTTGAATCTCGTACCATTTAAGTGGGCGTTTTGCGCAGAGCAGCCAGCTGAGCAGTGTTTTCACAACCAGTTGTTCGGCAGGGCTGGAGCCATTCAAAACTTGATGAATGATTCGGTCGTATCTGTTGATGTTGGCTGCAGCACGGCATATTGAACTCTCATTCGACGTACAATTGGTTTATGTCAGGTGGTATCGTTTCCATCTCTTCATACAGGCCCGCTTTTGACACCTGACCTGCCAAATTGTCCATAACTAACTTGGCATACAGGAACATACCTGAATCATATTAGTTACATGTATGTGTGTAGGGCTCCCGAGAAACTGACCGTCAGTGTTCTTGCAAACCGAACTTGTCAAATTTTGAATATCCTGAGCAGACAAATCAAAATCCTCTCCAATTGATTTTGCTCGGGATTCGCAATAACTCGTTATTTGATTCCTGTTGTGTTTTTCAGTGAGCTGGAAATTACGTATACCCTTCAGCAATTTTCCAGCATCGTTATCCTCTTGACCAAAGAAGCAGCAACGGAGGTTCCGTGAATTGTCGTCCTTGGCGAGGAGTATTGAGGCTCTAATCCATTCAACTATCTCTTTCTTTCCAGCCTTAGAACACTCGTCTAGTCCATCAACAATCAGTATCAAATTCTCAAATGAGGCAACAGCGACACCGAGAACTTCTTTTGCGATTTTAGCGGACTGAAGTGAAGTTGTATCGCTTGTTGCTTGTATATTCACAATGTAGGGTAGCAAAGAGGGGTTTGATCTCGTGAACTGCAAGATCAAACTTTGCGCAAGTCCCAGGAAGCTATTTCGTGAAGGATCCGCATGCCTACAATAGAAGTAAGCAACTACGGTGTTTGACTGACTCCGGCATTTTTCTATGAGAGTTGAAGCCAGAATGGTTTTACCTGATTGAGAACTTTAGTATTGTGGACAAATAATATGTCTACATCCTTACCAACTCCAGGTCTTCCACTAACCCATAGCAAAGGCTTCGAGGAAAAGCATGGATCCATCCATTCTTTAACCATACTTTGTTCAAACAGCCATGAATCGTTATTGTATTCACTGCGTTGTACGGATAGCGCATCTTCGTGATCCCCCATGCTGTTAGCAGCGGACAGCCACGAAATTAAGGTAAGCCGTCTACGACGATCATCCTCTATTTGCCTTTTGCTGCATTCTTCTTCAATGACTGCCCTAGTTTCCCGCAGCTTCTCCATTGTTTTCATGATCTCTGTCACTCCAGAAAAGATGGCCTGGCTATCAAGAAGCCTTCGATGTGACTGTAAATTCGAGATAATAGCGCCGAAATCTGTTCGAAATGTTCTCCATGTCGCATGAAAAATCTTCTTCCACGCTAGGGGCACATTAGATAATGATATTGCGCTCTAGAAACGATAGAATGCAGACCTCGTTGACGAAAGTGTTTCATGGCCTTGTGATGGAAGGTCAAGATATCTTTGAAAATGAGTCCAACTATTTCTTGAAGATATGGATTGTTGCTGATTTGGGACTCATATTGCCCTAGAAGAGGCATATGCTCGCCAATCTCTTGATATGAATCTAGCAACATATTCAAAGCCTCGGAATATGAACCAGCAATCTGTTGTTGAGAATGAGTCGGAGTCTAGTGGATGCGAATATAAGAAGTCTTACCAGCAGCATGAATTTTGCTGGGCCCTTTGAAAATATTAGAATCGTCAAGCGATACAAGACAGAACGCTCAAAATGGACATACCCAAATGAACCCAAGATAGTCAGAAGCGTTCAAGAATACATGGATGACTTTATCAAATTGATCCATTGCTTCAACAAATGCACTAAGACGTCGCAGGTTCTGCATTCGTTTATTGGCCTTTTGCTCATCTTGCAACTGAATAATGGCTTTTTTGAGGTCCGTGGAATTCATGAAGGAGAAATCTTCGATCTCATTTTGTGATAGATCCCGTTTGAACTCGAGCAGAACGCGAAGGAACTGAGCAGTGCCTGATTTGGATGAGGTACTGGTGGTGGCCATTGCATCAAGAACGATTTTGGCGAAAATCCCAAGTCGACCTTGTGGTTCCGTATGGCCTGGCCTGAACTCGAGAACCAAACAGACAGGATATCACTGAGTTTATGTGCGCTCATGACAAGGCTTATTTGATTATGCAGCCAAGACTGGGGTAGCAACGTCACCCAATAGATGAGTTCACATCACACATCCTCAGCCACCACACGTGTTTCAGCTCGTCAATGCATGCTGTACACAGACACACACTCACCCACCGGTCATAAGGCGTATTTGCGGGCGATATGGCTGACTGAACTTTTCAGCATGAACCAGCCTTCCCCGTGAAGATGTCCAGCATAATCTGGCGAAGAATCTTGTCCCGCTTGTTTTCTCGATTTCTCAACGACCCGTCTTCGTCGGAAAAATGATATCTACTAGGAAACATGCTTTGAGTAGTGTTGGGAGGAGCAATCGACCAACCAAGCGACGAACCAAGCATCTCGACAACCCAACCTATCCTGCGCAGCAACCAACCCCAGCGTGCACGAGCAGCGAGCCATCACCCCACACTCCAGCCATTAACAAGCCCTCTTCGTTATTAAATGCCCACGAAGGAGTCTCCACCCAGGTACCCATTGCCTGCTCTGTTGGCGATGTATGCTATGGCATGGTAAGGCAGCCACTCGCACTTTACTTGATTCGCACTGCCAATCACGCTCCAGGTTCATTGCGCTCGAGTCCAATTTCTCGATGATCCTAGTATCGCAACAACGCGTCTTGACGTTGATCAATTTTATGGGAAATATTACGAGGTCTTCCTAGTCATGAAACGAATCCATGTGCTCCAAACAAAGGATGGAACTGAAGTCGGTATCCTGAATACCCAAACATCGAAAGCTCTTTCAAAAATGGATACACAGTCGCTAGTAAAGTATACTGTGTATGTAGCGGTAGATGAATGGAAAACTAAGAGTCGATTGTCCATCACGAAGGGGAAATCTACATGTTTGGATATCGATATAAACTTTTATGGATCCCCTTCCAATGGCGCCCGAGTAGGAAGGATTCTATCCGATATAGGCCAATTTCTCCAACCACCAAGCTTGTTGAATGATTCTGTTCCCTACGAGAACCCCCATGAAATCACTTTCGAGCTGGACCAAGATCAAGACATGCTGGACCGTGTGTCAAGCGCCGAGATTCAATCGTCGACTGATTTCTCGGTAGAGTTATTCAATACAGTATTAGGTGATCTGAGCCACTCGGCGACGCTAATAAATCGGGATGTGGATATGTACATCATAACAACAGAGCTGAAACCGTAAGCCTATTATATTTATTGGCATAGCTACTTCTGCTAATTATCTCCATAATAGACATCAGAAAAAGGCTCTTGATTTCATTACGCACCGGGAAGCACTGTATCCAATAGAATCGTTGTCTTTATACAAAAAGCTCACTGACCCTCGTAACCGCATTTGGTACGTCGCGACCATATTTTTGATACAAACGATCGGTGACTGACTGTACACCTAGTTACGAACACGTTGTTTCTGGTAGCCGAAAACCGGATAAGCAGCTTGAAAACGTAGGCGGAATAATTGCTGATGAGATGGGACTCGGGAAAAGTCTGACTATGATATCTGCTATAGCGACTACAATGGACAAAGCGAATCGTTTTCAGAAAGACAACCTCGATTATAGAGTAATTCAAGGGACAATGATGAGAAGTAGAGCCACTCTCATCATCTGCCCTGCCGCATGTAAGATCTGTGTACTGATTATCGAATGCTTCTCACACACAACAATAGTACTCATAGATAACTGGCTAGAAGAAGTCTCGAGGTAAGAAACACGCCCAATGAATTTATCAACCTTTACGTTCTGATCACTCGAAGACATGTTGCTCCAGGGGTGTTGACATGCTCCAAGTATCATGGCTCCTTCAAAGCCACACAACGGGAATTGCTCGAGTCTGACATGGTGTTCACGACTTATGCAACTCTTCTCGCTGATGCCAGCCGAGATAGCGTTATCCATGGAATCGATTGGTATCGGGTGGTTCTCGATGAAGGTGTGCAATACCTGAAGCTGGTATCTACATCACTACTGACCTACCTCCAGCTCATTCTATTCGACAACAACAAACGAAACAGTTCCGAGCCGTGGTTGCGCTATCAGCAAAGTATAGGTGGTGTCTCACTGGGACCCCTATCCAAAATACACTGCAGGACTTGGGGGCTTTGATTCGCTTCTTGCGAATACCTGAACTGCATCAGTCATCGGATTTCAGTCGACATATCGTCGGACCCATCGAAAAAGGTAGCGCTCACGGGTTACAGAGGCTGCGAGATCTGTTACAATGTATATGCATCAGACGCACAAAAGAGTTACTTGACGTCTCTGAACCAGAATCAATAGTGGATTGTATACAACTGACCGAAGAAGAAAGAGACCGGTATTGCCGAATCGGAGAAGCACATCGAATGGAAATGGACCAAGCTATTTCAAGTGGAAATCTTTCCGAGGCCTCAAGTGGTCTCTTTCGCGCGATATTACGACTCCGAATATTTTGCAATACCGGGCTTTGCATTGATCCTGAGTCATATGAATCTAATCCTGATCAAAACCTTTCCTTGCTCGAGCCGGGAAGTCAGATAGTATGCTCTTACTGTTCATGCGATATTACCTCACCTGGCGACTCCGCGTCAGCGAATACCGGTGTGGCCTTGAGCTGCTCACATTTTTTGTGCCTAGAGTGCTTTGAGAGAGGCGAGAACTATTTCCTGGGTCAGATATGTTGTTCAACTTGCGGCCAAGTTGGCCCGATCCCCGATTTCAAGCCAGGAAGATCTCCAATGGTCGAGCCAGCATTGGAGCTGAAGGGTTATAGCTCAAAAATGGAGGCTCTGGTCAGAAATGTCATGCAATACCCAACGGAGAAATGGTTTGTATAAACATCCTATCATGCCACTGATCGACGTTATACTGACTTATTATCACAGCATCATCTTTTCCTCCTGGAAGAAGTCGATCCAGCTTGCGGCTACATACCTTAACGCATATAATATCGCCATATGTGTCGTTGACGGCTCAATGTCACTACCTGAACGCCGAGCAACAATCTTAAAATTTCAGCAAGATGAAACAGTGCATGCACTCCTTATGACTCTCGGAACTGGAGCTGTTGGTTTGAATCTTACTGTCGCTAATCGCGTCCACATCCTCGAACCACAGTGGAATCCTTCTATTGAGCAACAGGCCATTGGGCGAGTCATACGAATTGGCCAAGAAAAGAAAGTTACCATCGTACGATACATCGTCGAGCACTCCGTAGAGCAGGTATGTAAACCAAATGACCTTATGAAATACTTTCTTTCCAGCTCATCATCACAATAGCACATCCAAACAAGGCAGGAGAAGAAACTGTATCTTGCTCAGCTGGGGTGGAACTCTTCTGAAACGAATACTGAAGAAGACAAGTTCAAAAAAGTGATTGTGAGTGGACTGGATTTTAAAATCAAAATTAGGCGTGCAAAGACTAACAAGTTTTTGATATTTAGGATATGCAGTCGCTACTGACGATGGAAGTATAATTCATGACATTTCATTGTAAGAGCCGGGCCGGTGGAGAAATGCTCAGTGAAATCAAAGAACTCGTGGGTATAGCGAGGCCGCTACACACCACTGACTGTACGATAGCGTAGACTTTTCGCTTTGTTAATTCACACTGGTTTATTTTAACCTCAAAAACTATGGAGCAAATGAGAGAGTTCGTTGCCTACTTCTTACTCCGTCAAGAATACATTTCAGTTGGTGCAATTGTCCCCCTTTCCCTCCCCAGTCTCCAACTGTAATTGGACTTCGGCAGATTTCTCCAGACCTTTGATGTTCCGTTCCCCATGCGTGCTCACTGACCCAGGTACCTTAATCTAAGCTCCTCTTAGGAGACTTGGCCTGCAGACGGGACTTCGCCGGCTATTTCACATCGGGCGATGGTTTTCCCGAAATAGGAATGATCGACGAAAGCTTTTTTTTTCGAACGATGATGGAAGCGAAATTTAATCTTGGGGATGGGAAACGCCATGTTCGGGGACTGTGGTGTCACCCCAATTCGGCACAGGTGAATCTGCCGTCCCATTCAAGCTGACGACGCAATCATACAACGTAAATCTGCCATTGAACAAACGGAGGCAGATTCCTGACTCTCTTTGTTAATCCTGCTGTTCGACTTCGAGTGAGTTTTTCTTCTTTTTATTCTCACTTGACTGAATGGACCGAAAATAGTACCATAGTGAATGATGATGATGAACGATGACGATCGTCGCTTCCAGATGCATCGGACTTCATCTTGCCGCGAAATCTTCTCTACTTTAAAGTACCTGCATGTTCGTATAGAGACCTTCATCAATCTTCCCGTGTGGCGCCAATGGGATTTCAGCATTTTCGCATGTACACTGCATACTCCCATTCTGCCGCGCTCAACAGACATGTCAAATCAGTCTAACACGACCTCGAAGCCGCGAACCTCGACCGCGGAGGTACTCAAACAACCGAAGCTATCGCAAAACCAACAGCCATGGCTTCATCTGTTGCTCTGGGCATCGGGAGCGCGGGACGGCCCTCGTGGCAATGGCTTGATGTGTTTCCCTATAAAGCGCATAGACTTGATCAAGTCAATACACGATCCAGGAATCACTGTCCCTGACACTTCGACGCCGTTCGTCCGCAATCCGTTGAAAGGTGGAGGAAAGTCTTTGAGTAGGAGTAGAAGTCAGCCGCAAAGATGCTCGGTTCTTCTTTGCTTGCACTGGGGCTCGTTGGCGCCGTGAGTGCGCAGAATGTCACTTGGGTACTCCCATCGGGCATCCCTCGACCTTCACAATCAGTCAGCGTGTCTCTCAACCCCCCAGTGAGCCCTCCATCCTCAATCGCGCTGCCCTTTCCCCCTCCAGGTACGGGAATATTCTCCAGCATACGTATTCCTACGGATATTCCAAGGCCCTCGAACTCAATTGGGTTTTCGATTCTTCCGACGTTGTCTATAGGAGCACCTAGCACCACTGCTCTGCCACAAACGTCGACTCGTTCGATAATTGGGACTGGCATAACCATTACGAACACTCCGTCGGTTCTCCCAACGAGTAGTAGCATTGCCGTATCAATTCCGCCAGTTAGCGCCAATGTTTCTACATCTTTTGCACTGCCGCTACCGTCGACCTCAGCGCGTCTGCCATCATTGTCACCTCCTCCGTTTCCGACACTAAATGCCACGGCATCATCAATCGGGTTGTCTACCTTAATATCCTCAAGTGGGCCATCTCTGCCTTCGCTGTCAGTACCCCCGTCGATTCCATTGACCACTGGAGTGGCATCATCTATTTTCATACCCACAATCTCGGCGCCAACCGTGAACATTTCGCGCTCAATTGGGTTCTCAACGATCAGTGGAGGTCTCTCGTTTCCTTCACTTTTACCAACTAGCCTGCCGCCAATCCCGTCGCTCAATGCTTCTCGGTCATCAACTGCGGTGGTTTCTGCTCCTCCAACCAACTTACCCCCGATTCCTACCATCACGCTGTCTTCGAATTTGTCCACGTCGATTTCTAAACCCTCATTCAGTTTTGTTACTATCTCAGTCCCAACGCCGACTGGACCTTGGAATGTCACTGGCTCACTGACACCGGTGCCGTTTCCAAGCACATTCCCGACAATTCCTGTGCCAAATCCGAGCAGTGCTTTGGTATCATTGAACATTACTGTGACCGCCGTACCCCCTGGTCCTCCCCCTCGTCCTTCTTCCGGTACACGCCTTCCATCATGGTCAATTCCATCTTGGAACTCAACGGGGTTGTCGACGTTGCCCGGACCGACAGCATCCTCTTCACGAATTGTACCGCCTTTCCCGACTTTGAATTCGACAGTAATCTCTTCGCAGCCTACGGTGGTCTTGCCGAGCTCTACGAGCGTGTTCTCCCCGTTCCCGACTTTGAACTCCACGATAACTTACTCTCAACCTACAGTTGTCTTGCCGAGTTCTTCGCGAATCGTACCGCCGTTCCCGACGTTGAACTCGACAATCACTTCTCCTCTACCGACAGTCGTCTTGCCAAGTTCTTCGAGGGTTATTACCCCCTTCCCGACTTTGAATTCGACAGTCGTGTCTTCTAGACCTACGGTAGTCTTACCGAGCTCTACAAGCGTGGTTCCTCCGTTTCCAACTTTGAACTCGACAATCATTTCATCTCAGCCTACAGTGGTAGTACCGAGCTCTACAAGCAAAGTACCGCCATTCCCTACATTGAACTCAACGGTTGTCTCCTCCAAGTCGACATTCATCCCAACATCTTCCGGCATCACCCTATCATCCAACACTCCCGTCTCATCCACGTCCTCCCGCGTGATCCCGCCGTTCCCAACGCTGAATTCTACAACTACATCATCTCAGTCAACTAAGGTGCCAATAACATCCACCACCTCCCGTGTGATTCCACCCTTTCCGACGTTGAATTCTACAGTGGCAACCTCTCAGTCAACGAGGATCATCTCTTCTGGGACTAACCCAGCTTCTTCACTGCCAACTTTCAGCCCAACCCCCTCGAGCTCGACTCTTTTGGTTCCTCCTTTCCCTTCTTCGAACTCCACAGTAGCCCCGTCTCCGTCTACGCAGAAACCACCATTCTCTACCTCGATATCTACACCACCAGGTACAACGTTACCGAGTTTGACGTCTTCTCGCGTAACTCCACCTTTCCCTTCATCAAACACTACTGTAGCTTCTTCACGCGCTACTCTTACTCCTCCATCCTCTATTTATACGCCACCAGGCACAACAAAGCCACTGAGCTCGACGTCTTCTCGGGTAATTCCGCCTTTCCCGTCTTCCAACACTACTCTAGCATCTTCACGTCCGACACCACCTTCTTCATCGTCGATCTTCACGCCCTCACCTCCCTCCTCGAAGCCTTCGCTTTCAATTCCGTCATCTAGCGTAGTGCCACCTTTCCCAACGACAAACAGCACAGTTGTTTCTACAAAGCCGACTGCTCCACCGTCGTCCTCTCGGTTCACTCTGCCAGTGTCGTCACCGAAGCCAACGCCGCCCAATTCATCATCCAAGCCTGCGCCATCATCATCGCGGTTCACGCCACGGCCTTCGTCTTCTAAGTTCACGCAACGACCTTCGTCTTCCAAGTTCATACCACGGCCATCATCTTCCAAGTTCACACCAAGACCGTCATCTTCACGCTTTACACCAAAGCCACCCTCTTCCAGATTCACATGGGGCCCTCCCACCTCAAGATCAACACCACCGGCTCCTTCATCTAGACCAACACCATCTCGATCTAGCAAACCCATCTCCACCCGCACTCCCTCCGCTACATCAAAGCCGACGCCCTCTTCCAAGCCAACTCCATCTAGAACTACCAAATCCCCACCCTCCACACGTTCACCGCCGGCGACCTCCAAGCCCACACCTTCCCTCTCCACCCGCCCATCCACCCTCTCAACCCTCCCCTCCCGAACCCCATCCCGTAGTACATCCCGCCGTCCACCTCTTCCAACTCCAACCCCGAAACCCGACCCCGACGATGACGATGATGATGACGATGACGATGACGATTGGGAAGACTGCGACCCCGACTCCGACTCCGACTGCGAGTGGGACGACGACGACGGTGACGACGAAGACGAAGACGACAAAGGTTGGAACTGGCGCGAATGGCCGTGGTGGCTGCGCAAAGGGAACAATAAGGGGGCGCCAGGTAAAGCGCCAGGACACTGGCGTCATAGAGTTCCTGGAAGTGGCAAGGGGAAGAAAGGGGGGTGGTGGAAGGGGAAGATGGCGAGGAGGGCGGAAGTGACCGCAAGACCCGTTCCGGGGATTGGAAGACCGGTGGGGGGAAGACCGGTTGACGAGAGGCCTGTGACGGCGAGGCCTGTGGGTGGAAGGCCGGTTGGTGGAAGACCGATCGGACTGTGATGAGGTGATTTGAGAGAGAGAGAGAGAGAAAGAATAATTACTGTCGTTTACTCCTTACTTGCTCACCAGACCGACTGACTGATCGATCGATCGATCGCCTTATATCAGATACATCGTATCATACCGTACATAACCATCATATGCCTATTCTTATCCTTATCCTTATTCTAATACAAATCAACACGTTCAATAGTACTCTTTATTCATAAATAAACTCTGCATTTTCATACTGTCGTCGTCCATCCAGCTTGAAAAGTAGGTAGGTAGGTAGGTAGGTAGGTAGGTAGGTAGGTTCTCATTTCACACTGTCCTACATCCCGGGCTCCCTATCATTCCCGCTCCCGCCCATGCCTCCGTCCCAGATCAAGCCCTCCTCGAAGCCCTGCCCAATCTTTTTTATTTGCCATGCACGATAACTACTCCCGGTCTCGGTCTCCGTTATTGAAGTTTTAATCTTACTCGTCGGCACGTCGTTTTCAAGCGTATATACTAGTTCTTTTCTTTCTGTCACGGTGTCTTTGCGGGGTCTCTCTGTGGCGCTATCGTTGGGCTTGTTTTCGTTGTGGCTGATGATATTAGTATTTAGTGTGGTTTCGGAGTCTGGGGCGTTGAGAAACCTATCAGAACTTGAGTTTATTGTGGAGGAAATGGTATTGTCTTCTGTTTCCGTGGTCGTAGTGTTTGTGTTGTTTTCTTGTTCCGCGGTGTCGGCGATGTCGTAGAAGGTGTAGTCGGTACAATAGTACATGTTGAAAGGAATGTGGGTTGACTGTGAGTGTAAGTGTGGTGTTCGGATCTGGGCTTGTCGATGTTACGTTATTGAGAGGACGTCTTTTGAGAAACAGGGCATTTTGTTGGTCATGTCAAGTTAAGGAGTGTCACTGGAAGAAAGACTGACGTGTTCGGTGAAATAAACTTGTAGGTTTCTGTTGCTGATATGTACAAAGTCACGGAGGTTAATGAGTGATGAATTGAGCGTGGTGAAGAAACATGATGCGAACAGTATGTCGCGTATGTGTCATATAATTGTGCGTCAGTGAAATGTAGAATAGTCTATTCACTCTACATATAGCCTTGGTGTTCCCTCGCAGCCTCAATTCAGTGAGTTTTCCTCCCATCGAGAACTTCCCCACAGAACAAATACTACACCACAGATCCAATCGCCACAAAATTAATTCCAGTCCTCCACACTGTCATGTCCTTCACAGATACTTTCACAACTGATATCCCCAGCCAAACCCCGAAACCAATCCCAAATCCAATCAACCAACCCTACCCCCACCCCCTCACACCCCCTAAAACCCAACATCCCACCTCCTCCTCCTCCTTTGTCTTTCCACCCTCCTCCGCTCCCTCTCCGCCCTGCGCTCCCTACACGGCCCACAAAGTCCCGGAACCCTCTCACTATTATCGATCATTGCACGGCAGTTTTCCTGGTTGTACACGGACCAGAGACAGGGCTCTATTTTGTAGTGCCAGCGGCAGCCGCAGGCGTGCCAGTGGAACCATGTCCGAGTGCACATTTGGATACGAGTTCTGCGAGCGAGATATAGATCAAGGAGCCAGGACAGTTTGTTTGGTGGACAAGTTGATTTCTTGGGTTGGAGACTGTATATTGGATTTCGGATTTTGGGTTTCGTGGTTTTGTCCAAGACTCTAAGACGATGGATCTTTCCATTACGGAACATAGGTCAAATACAGTCTTGAAGGAACTTTCCACGTCAGAATCACCAAATAGAGTGAAGTGAAGTGAAGTGAAGTGAAGTGAAGTGGAGTGGAGTAACTGACACGTACGGAGAAGGAAGATTCATCATCATATCTGCAGCGTTTTCCATATTCAAGTAACATTTTTCACTATCTTTAGGCAATCATATTTCTACTTCACGGTGCCTTGAATTCAAATGAAGAAAATGGACAGATCCTATTCCTCGTAAAATTCACATCTCTCACACATCACGCCACGAAGTCCCATCGCCATTCCTAATATCCTTCCCATATCCGACACCTTACCCTCTCCGTCTGTCCCATTGACTCCTCGATCTTCCCCCTCTCCATCTCTATTCCCACTCCCCCCTTCCCGTCTCCATCCACCAAACCCTCCTCTCCACCCTCCGTACTCCCTCCTCCCTCCCTCAATCTCCCCTCACAAACATCACACAGCCCCTCAAACCTCACAGCCTCCTGAAACCACTCTCTGCACGGCACCTTCCAAAACTTGCGTGCAAGACAGTGCCGTTCCTCGAGATAGTAGTGTGAACAGAGTGTGTAGTGGTGCCAGAGGAAGAGACACATTAGAGATGAAGTGGATGAAGTGGATGATATGGATTTTATTGAGATGTTTAGGGTTGGTATATAATTCGGGGCTTTATACTAATAGAGTATATCGAGATTCCGATGTTTTACGATACAGAGATATAGGCGTGGACGAGTCGCTGGACGTGTTGTTGAGTTAGTCGGTGGTTGAATGACTGAGTGACTGAGTGACTGAGTAACCGAACACGTCAGTACAGTGCGGTTCTAACACTGACTTGTTGGGCATGCAAACGCTTCACGATACGTCTTTTTGACTCCGCATACGCATTCTACATATAAAAAAGAGTGAACCTGTACAACAAATTCATTCATGAGCAATACTGTTCATTGGAAATCTCGCCAATTCAATTTAGCCCAGCCTCCAGGGACAAGACCAACAATGTACCCAGACATAAAACGCAAAACAAAGCAAATTGAAAGATGACGACATTAGATCAGAATTGTATCATGACAGAAAATAAGTCTAAGTTTCCATTCACTCAATATTCACACCGTCCCAGACTGACCACTCTACTACCCTTAATGCCAAGAGAAAAGATCTGTAAAAAAAAAGTCTTCGCTGCGCATACATGCATGCAATCCAACACCAAATCCAAGCTAATCGAAAGATTCAAAAGGACCCAGTTCATCTCCAAGTGAAAAGTGAGTGTATGAACCAAACGCGACCGACCATTCGTCCCGTGTATTCCCAGGAGATTCCCATTCCAGAGTGGATTCAAATCAAAAATCAATCACCCATTCGTCCCGCTGAGACCCATATAGACTCCGTTATATGTACGTACGTGGCATGCCAAACTGAGACCGAAATCCTCTCCCCTCCAATTTCACTGGACTTGACACCTAAAAGGCTCCATATTCTTTGTTGACCTCCAGATCAAACTTGGCGTCATGCAATCCCTTCAGGGCGACTTCGCCGTCAGCAGTCAGATCCGGTTTGCCCACAGGTGTCAAGGCGCCTGTAAAGAATCGTGGTTGCCATTCCTTCTCTTCTGTTTTCCGTTCGGCGGCCTTGTTGCGTTGTTTCTCTTCAATCTCCTGCTTGAGGGTGGTGGCGAGAGCATACTGTTTGTTAACAATGGCGTTGGTGACACCGTCCCAGAACTTGCGGGATTCGTTGGGGAGCTGCTGTTCCATGGGTGGGACAATCTTGGGAATCGGAAAGAGGGGGTTGAGGTCGATGAGGAGCAGTTTTTCCTAACATAAACCAGTTAGTGCAAAGTCTTTCCACTTCGGAGGTGGAGTTTTCATACAGATGTCTTATTGAAGGGCTGGTTTCCAAGGGTGTAGTACACCTTGTCCTGCCAGCAACCTTCTATCCTAGCCAGAACGTCCTTGTCCGAGACGTCCTTGATCTTCGTCTTAGTGTCATTCTCAGGGTCGTACTTGAAAATGACGCCCTGGACCTTGTTCTGTGTCCGGCCGAGCCAGCCCTCCTCGAGGTATTCTAGGATGACTTTTGTCTTTGTCTTGGTGCAGGTTACGTAGCAGGAGTCGGCGACGGAGACGCTCAGGGAGCCTGACGTGAGATTAGTACCAGAGATGCACAGTTCGGAGTAGTTCAACCCACCTCGGAGAAGCCCGCCAAGGTAAGCGGCGGGATGTGTTAGTTGGTATTCCTCATTGTCGTGCTTCTGTAGGGTGATGAAGATGCCCAGGTTGTGCGCGCCGGCGATGACGCGTATACTGGTGCCTGTGAACTTGGCGCTCAGTTGATCGAACCCCCTCGCTGTGATTCCCTTCTCGGGGCAATCAATGTAGAAGGCGGAAACCGGGGGATGGTGGGATGTCTGCTCCGTGAGATATGAGACGCGAACCGTCTTGTCGCCGGCGATGCTCGCCGCACTACTCGAGGGCTGGGATTTGGGCTGATGCTTGAGGGGCGGGGATGTATCTTCTATTTCCCAATTACACTGGAGGGTGGAGAGGAGGGTCAGCGAAAAGAAGACGACACAGCGCGCGGAGTGGATTGGACGAGGTGAGAATGACGCACCCTGAAGAACTCGCCGAGGGTCGAATTGTAAGGCTTGCATGGCTTGCCCTTGACATATTTCTGGGACCCAGTTAGAGTTGTCGCGAAGCCCAAAAAAAAAGAAGCCTACGAAGCTTCGGAAGTGCGTGCATACCAGATCCTTTGTGAACCAGAAGCGCAGAGTGCCCAGCATGCGGCCGAGGGGCTCTTCCGAATCGCCAATACTGTGCGCCGGTCAGAATGATCCATAGCGGGGTTGTTCATGGTTGAAAGGAGCGGCAATGCTGACCTGATGAACGTCTCTGGTCTGTCCAAATAATTCCAGTATTCTGTGCCGCCAGTCAGAAAGACATGATGTTGTTGTGATGTACCCCCCACCGAGCAAGTTCCTTCCTCGAGTGGCAAAAGGTGACTAAACAGACGTACCCAGATTCGGGGTGGGCTCGAGGAGCTGTGCAGGGAGGGAAAATCGAACGGCGGCAAGGTCAGCTACGCCGATAAATCTGGAGTAAAGAAAAAAGGTTGTTAGTCCATGATTTGCTTCTAGGTAGGGTGTAGGAAGTTTGTCGCAAGTCGTAAGTCGCAAGTCGTAAGTCGCAAGATGCAAGATGCAGGGTGCAGGATGCAGGATGCAAGATGCAAGATACGAGAAATGATAGATAGTGGCGGGCGGTGTGACATTACCTCCTCAGGACGCCCAAAAAAGTCTTGAGCTTGCTGCCATCGTCTGGAGGCTTCTCGACGGTAGCATTTGCAGGTGTCGAGGCCCTCGAAGGGTCTGTGGAGGTGGTGGCAGAGACTGACGCCGGGGCGCTGGCGGGGACTAGGGGTGCGGAGGTCTCCGCCATGGGGGGTGAAGATGAATATGGAGAGGGAGGATCTGGTAGTGTTAGATGAGTGGGAGGTAGTGGTGGTGGTGGTGGTGGTGGTGGTAGTAGGTGTAGTAGTAGGTGTAGTAGTAGTGGTGGTAGTGGTAGTAGTGGTAGTAGTAGTTAGAAGAGAGTGAAATGAGTGAATGGGTGAAAGAGTGGTGGAGTGCGTGGAGTGGAGTGCAAGGTGGTGACGAACGGGATGGAGCTTCCGTCGAGGATCTCTTGGCGGAGGAAAAGAAGGGAAAGAGAAGGGCAGCACAGGGGGAAGGCACTACTGACTCGCCTGCCCCGGAGGTGACCCAGAGGCAGGAGCTGCGAGGGCAGGAGCTGGAGCCAGTCAAGTGGATTCGTCACTCCCGTCTGGAAGGCGCGCGCGCGTGGTTCACGGCTCCTCTGACGTCGTCGAGCCGCCGAGCCAAACAATGAGACGACGGGATCTGACCTGACCACCCGATAACAACCCTTATCGCGGCAGCCTCACACTCGTTGCAGTACTAAGTTGTGGACAAACGCCTCCATCGCCACAATTCCCTGCCGGACCCTAACCAACTACCCTTACTTCTTTTCGTTTTCTTTTTTCCCTTCTCTTCCTGCATATCCCCTCTTGAAACGCGCAATCCGTGGTAGGGGTTGCATGAGGGCGGTGTGAAACTGCAGCCAATGATCCAGACACGAACAGTCAGGGCGACAACCCATTTGACCCGACATGGCCTCCACCCAACCCACCCGTGCCACCCATATAACCCTGAGCCACACCCTTTTAACCTTATACAACGGGTACATCACTTGCACTTATCACTCATGTCATGTCACGTCTTGTCTTGTCTTGTCTTGTCTTGTCTTGTCTTGTCTTGTCTTGCCTTGCCATGTCGTGTACCTAGCTATTCTTGTTCTTGTTCTTGCATAGCTTAATTGCTTGATTGATTGATTGATCTATCAATTGATCCAACGATCGATATATATCATCATGGCTGCCATCTACCACACAAGTACTCCGCAGCTTACTCATAATCTTCCACTCCATACCAGCCACAAAGCCACGTTTACACCATCCACCATGCACATGGCAACCACCAATCCATCTGTCCAAAATCACCCTCGATGATGCTCCTGTAGGTGCCCAACTATCCACACCATGCCTGCTGCGGATTGGAATATCTTTCTTCTCGGTTGTTGTGTACGTACGCCTTGGAATTTCCTCTGTTCTTCCACATGTCAAAAGCCCCCAGGCCTTCTCCTCTCCTTGTATATAAATTACATGTAATGCTATAATACAATTTCACATCAAATGCTGCAACTTCTCCCAACACCTCAACCCAAGTTCGGTGCCATCAAGTTTCTTGTCCATCACATATCCGTTCCGTTCCGTTCCGTTTTCCATTTTCCGTCTTCCAGTACTCGTCGTAAAGTCATCAAAATCAATCTATCAATGTCGTCGTCAAATCCGTCGTCAAAGTGATTTCGTATTCCATCAACTCGTGTGGGGGTGCAAAAACTTGGATTAGTTCCATTCACGCCAAACACCAACGTCGCAGACCCCAGGGGCGTCAGTGTAAATCTCAACTTCGAACCACTCTTCCACGGGTCCGCCCGTGCCGTAGAGGCGATCGAGAACGAGCCACGTGTTGCCGTGCCCGACGGCCTTTCCGCTCGCCTCCATATCGAAGGGATCGGACCGAACCACGGGGAGATCGGAATACTTGCCGTCTTCGGTGCTCACGATGAATTTGCGCTCCGGGCCCGTCCCTATCTCCACAGTAAGTCGGAGCGGACTATGCCCAGACGATGTACCGGGAGCTTGGCCGTTCGCACCCAAAGTCTTCCTGCTGAATCGCGCCAGGATCATGTACTTCGCCAGCCGGTGGCCGTGGAGTGGAGCCGCAAGCTTGTGCACCTTGGGGCCAAAGCATGCAACTGAAAGCTTCATCAGGAACATGCCTGCCCCGTCGCGAGGCACCTGCTTGAGCACAAAGTCGTCTGTGCTATCTACCCGTAGCCAGAATTTGCCCGTCTTGCCCGCCTCGAACAGCGAGCAGATGATGGTGTAGTGCCCAGCTTGAACATCTTCGGCTTCGAAGAAGACAACTTTGTCTCGATAATTGCCAGAATCAGACACAATGTCTCGTCCTTGGAGTCTAACCATGCGCTTGCCGTGACCAAATGCTAGCTTGGCGTGCATTGGAAAGCTATGCCCATTACTCCGTAAAAGTATGGCGACGGAGCATGGCTTCTTGAGCTCCAGCGAATACTGTGGATTCTCCAGGTAGCGCACAGAGTCCGTTGTGCCACCAGCTGATTGTTTCGTCCACTCGCCCTGGAGTATATGGTACTTCATCCACTTTGACGAGGCCTGCTCCAGCGATATTGCCGAGTGCCCAAAGGCCGACAAGGTGAAGCTGTACGTTGCCGCAGGCAGATCGTCTTGGTCGATAATGATTGTGTACGGGGTACGGCCCTTCAGAGTCAATCGGAGCAATGCCTGTGGTGTATTGACATATGGCCCACACTCGACGACGCTCTCTTTCATGTGGAGCCGCTCTCCATGACCGTCGCACACCACGACGCTCATATAACCCTTGAGAGGCTCTCCAGATGATGGTTCCTCGGCCTCGTCTTCCCCTTGTCCTTCCTTGTCGCGGAAGTGTCGTGAGAGCAGAAGCCAGACCTCGCCCGAGCCTTCTGACGTAATTGCAAACTGAGGATTTGGGAGCATGAAATTTCCACCCTCATGTTGCTCAGAAATTTTCCATTCGCCATGGATATCTTGACGGTGAGTGAACAGTCCCGGGTTCCAATTGAGGTAAAGGCTCTCGAAATGCTGTATGACTTGGTCAAATGAGATCCAGAACGTTGTCGGATATTCGGTGCTCTTTCCTGGGCGTGCCTTATCGTTGGCAAGATTTGTACCGGAAACCAACTTGGCCGCTGCCGCAGGGCGAGGGCCACGCCAACCTTTGCCTTCAGCCCACGGATTTTTGACAAGGACTAGTCGATCATCGTCAATCTCTTTCATGTCTAACACGACATAGCTGTGTTGTCCCTCGAGACCTAAGGCGCGCTCGTGGTGGGAGCTCATCTTGCCTGTTCCCAGCGTGAGTAGCACGTCGCCGTACCCATAGCCATTGAATACACGATTCCACAGCTGCAAAGGAACAGTCTCCGTCCTATAATTGTCAGCATAGATTGCCCGTGGTTGGCTTCGGGATGCTTACTCTTGAAGATAGATCTGCTCAGGGATCCAACCAGTGAGAATCCAGAGATCGCTGCAAGAGTTGCTGCCTGGAAAGTCATATCCCCCCCGCACTTTGAGATATGCCTTTTCCAGAAGAGCTGGCCAGAGAAGAGACGGGCTCTGCCGGTCAACAATATGGAGGACGCGGTGGGTCTTTGAGAGTGGAAGACGATCATCGATCACGACCTTTCGCCAGCCTCCGTTGAAGTTCAGACGTACAATGTACTTTCCATTCATCGAAAACACGGGAACACCACGACGCTTATCCTGTGGGTGGATGAGACTCATGAGTATCTGGTAATGTTAGTCGTTGGAGTGTACGATTTTCTTTTGCCGGAATAGAGGCATGCACGCACTTGGTCATAGCCTTGCTCAGCTCGAGCTGCAGCGGTGCAGAGACTCGCGACCACGGAGCAGTCAGTGGCAGCGTCCTGAACAAGATCGAGTGGAACTAGGGACTCCATTGAAGGTCCGTTATTTCCCTCCTTTCTAGAGGATGGAGGTGGTAATGCATCCTTCGGTCGAGTCCAGGCTTCAAAGAACTGTTGTTGATATGGAGACAGGTTCAGGTCACGCTCATCGGTGTATGGAGAGTCTTGTCGGAGCACAAACTCGGTCGAGGAGGGATCATCCTTCCAGGGCGGGAACTTGAATTTGTTGAATACAGAAGACTTCAGGAAGATTATCTCCTCCTTCTTTGCAAATTTCCGTGACGATTTGGGCTCCTTGAGCCGACGAATTTTAAGATGGGTTGCGGTTGGCGCGGTGGTCTTTCCCATAGGATCTGATCAGATGTGAGACACGATAACTATCAAGGTCACACAAAATAGCACTTACCTTGAGCTACAGTGATAGGGAGTGCTTGTACAGTTAAGGCGCGAGTATGACCGTTTGGATCAGCTTGGGTCGAAGGTGCAATCTTACTGTCAAGCACAGACGCAATATTCGAAACACTGAACTGTTCCTGTTCAGAAGAAACTCCCGCGTTTCCAGGTAATGCTCCAGAAGAAGTTAATGTCGTTGTAGAAGCTGATCCGGCATAGATGAATGGTGCAGGAGTGCCGCTCTCGCTAGTGGCAACGTCTGTGACCCAATTGTTGACACGTGTGGTGGTCTCCGCGCGAGTGGGTTTGGTAAGAATAGGTAGAGCACGAGAGGGTCCTGGATATGGCAGGGCTGGAGATGCTTGGACTCGAGTCGGAAGCGGTGCTGCAGGAAGCGGTGCTGAAGGAGAAAAGGATAGTGTCAACCCTGGGGGTGGCCACAGTGAAGATCCTTGAATGCTTTCAGCAACTTCCATGACCTTGACACATTGGTCTTTGAAGGCCTTGGAATCATTGGGAGATTGGGCTGCCTTTGCAGCAGCCAAGAAGTTCTCGATGGCCCTCAAAGCAAGGTCCATAGCCTCCGCTTTAGTACCAGCATGCTGGATTTTGTCTCGAGAGTCCTGGTTATGTGGCAGATCAGTAAATGGAAAATATTAGATTCTGTAAGTAAGACAGGAAAAATCTACATGGTTTTATTGCAAATATGGTGGTTAGAGCCGGGTGATACGCACTTTTGCTGCCGCTTCGCGAGCGCGTTGCTCGGCAAGCCTCGAGTCGGCCATTGGCGGATCACAATCCGATCAACGGATCGATCGTGACCGCTTCTACTGGCTCTGGTGCCAACAGTATCCTGTAAAGAGACTTCAACCGGAAAGAGTCAGCGAGGGTTCACAAAAATGGTTTCTTGTCACTGCGGATGTGCGAAGGAGGTGGCGGACGGCCTTGAGACTTCGCAACGCGACGTTGATTGGCAATGGTCCACTGGTTACTGAAGGTGACGGGAAGGCCAGATATTGATTGGCAATGATCAACTCTTGTCACTCAGCTTGCAAAGGAGGCTGCAGACAACCTTGGGACTTCGCGCCGTGATGCTGGTTGGCTGGCAACGGTCAAGTTGTCAAGTTGTCAATTATCTGCTGAGGGTGAAGGTCAGGTCGAGTCAAGCGCATGGTGATGCTATGGTGGGGCAATCAGGAGCTGTCCGCGTTGGGGCTAGCTCGATGTGTAGTGACTAAGCCGGGGCTGGAGCTCGGCCACGTGATCAATGCCAAGCAATCGGGCCTATCCAGCCTCCGTCCGTGACTTTGTCTCCATCACAAAGCCAACTGGTATCTCTCCATGGCCACCATGTCCGCCATGTCCATCGTAACTATCAAATTTTGTCAATTTTCATAGCCTGCAGATGTCTCGTAAACACGCCTGCTGAAGTCACCTCCTGGTTACCGCCTTCGTTCTACATGAGATGGTGGACGAAGTTTGAGCATTGGAAAATGCACGTCATTTAGAACTGTTGCACGGGCCGGGGCCGGAGGGTTCGCACTCTTGGCGGTTACCCGCCCTTGGACCTCGGCCTGGTTCGGGTCTCGTCAGCCACGGCCGCAAAGATGTGCTCAACTGCATTCTACAGCAATCCACCTCCACCTCGAAACCTAGTGAACTCAACTCTCTCGGTCTTCATACCACCCAAAAATACATCGTTGTCTCTTTACATGATTCTTTCTGCCATGAGATAGCCGTTCTTGCTGTGTAATTAATCTATCGTCCATCCTCCTACCCCCCTCACCACCGCTTCGACCTCTCGACCTTCCCACTAACCTCGTCTCTTATCGCTCCCCCTCGCGTGCCCTCACAATGGCCGGCGCATCCAAGGTCGACGCTCTCCCTCCCTGGGGCAGTGCTGTAGCTGGATCTGCTGGAGCTGTCCTGGCTAATGCTTTGGTATATCCATTGGACATGTATGTTTATCGCGGCAGTTGTCTCACATCCTATACACTCCATATATTGATACATATCTTCCAGCGTCAAAACACGTCTTCAAGTCCAAGTAAAACGATCTCCGAGCTCACCCGACCCCAATCCCGCCGATGACGAACACTATGCCTCGGCCCTGGACGCTATCTCGAAGATTGTTAAAGCAGAAGGCATTGCCGGTCTCTACACAGGCATGCCTGGCTCGCTGCTCGGTGTGGCTTCTACCAACTTCGCCTACTTCTACTGGTATACTGTCGTTCGGAGTCTCTATCTCGGATATCAGCAGTCCGCCGCTTCTCCGGGCACCGCTGTCGAACTTTCCCTCGGAGCTGTCGCCGGTGCAGTCGCCCAGCTTTTCACAATCCCTGTGGCCGTCGTGACGACGCGACAACAAACCGTCAGCAAACATGAGCGCAAAGGTCTCATAGCGACGGGCCAGGAGGTGGTCGATAGTGAGGATGGTTGGACTGGCCTATGGAGGGGACTCAAGGCCAGTTTGGTTCTCGTCGTGAATCCGGCCATCACATACGGTGCATATCAGAGACTGCGGGAGCATCTGTACCCAGGGAAGAAGAATCTCCGTCCCGCCGAAGCTTTTCGTGAGTATTGCTTGTAACTTTCTCACAAGACCACCTCTAACCTTCTCCATACAGTTCTCGGAGCCTTGTCCAAGGCTCTTGCAACCATTGCAACCCAACCGCTCATTGTTGCCAAGGTCGGTCTCCAGTCCAAACCCCCGCCAGCGCGTAACGGAAAACCGTTCAAGACTTTCGTCGAGGTCATGCAGTACATTATCCAGCACGAAGGTCCTTTTGGTCTATTCAAAGGTATCGGCCCTCAAATCATGAAAGGATTGCTTGTCCAAGGTTTCTTGATGATGACAAAGGAGAGGTATGTCATGTGCTTATTCTAACGATATCCGCATTACTAACCGTCATATTAGAATCGAACTTGCTTTCATCCTGCTATTCAGATATTTCCGACAGATTCGCGCCGAAAAGTTGAGGAAACTCGCCGACCTCGCCGCAGACAAGGCTAGGCAAGGAGGCCCCCTCCTCACCAAGTAATCCTCGCATGTTGCCCTTTCTTCCTCCATTGTTGTATATATGCATGTTTGGAGCCCCCCATCGGAGGTCATGTTTGCTTCATTATCTAGATACCGATATACGCTCTAGATTCCTTACTTTTTCGGCGTTACTTTTCATTTTCTTCGGATCTGCGTCTCGATTGTACTCGATATAGGCTCATCATGAACATTCAACGTCGATATTCAACCATGTTTACATATTTAGTTCAACGACTTGTCAATGCTTAGGATCCCTGCTATGCACACTTTGCTGATATTGATCACTGTGGCTAGGAAATTTCTTTAACCGGCAATTCGCATATTTGGTTCTTTCTATTCGAATTCACATCTTCACGGATTGGCCTAGACAGATACCATAGCTCAGTTGAATCTCCTGATTTATGTCTATGGAATATCTCCTTCGTCTACTCTACCATTTCCTGATACTGATTCTAATGTTTTAATTGCCTAAGTGGGTAATCGTTTGCGCTGATCAATCCCTAGACCAGCCTCGGCTGTGACCGCCCATGACGACACAGAATTTCGGCATCTCTTCCCCGTCCACTCCTCCCCTCCAAACACCACCTAGATATTGCTTGGTTCCTCGAATCCAAACCTACTCATGAGCACCTATAACACCGAGGTGCAGCGACCTACAAAACGCCTCAAAACGCGCCTCGCTTGTGGAACCTGTAGGGAAAAAAAGATCAGATGCAATGGAGCTCGTCCGGTCTGTCAGGCTTGCACTCGCAAAAAGTTCGGAACATCGCAGTGTGTTTATCAATATCACGAATCTCATATCGATCGTAATATCAGTGCGGGTTATGTCAGCACTCTCGAGAATCGTATCCGCGAATTGGAAGCCTTTCGCAGCCATCCCCCAACAATCAATCAATTACTCCCAAGCTCGAATTCGGATCTGCAACACGTATCATCACCTTCGCCATCTACGACCTATTGTGCAAGCCTAAACAGGGACCTCAGTCATGTGCCAGAAGGCGGTACAGCATCGACCAGTGCAACTAAGACCACCACTACTGTCGGGGAAGTCGCGACAAGCAATCTGGACCCCATTTTGCTAGATCGCGCGAGCCTAATGTCTCTTACGATTGAAAGCTGTCAAGCACCATCAAGAACGCACCGATATCCTCAACCTGAGAAATTGTCTAGCCCAGATATCTCACCGAAATTACACACTCGATCCAAGAGAAAACGAAACATCGTAGATGAATTTCTGCAAAGCGTAATTTTGCCCCCAAGGCGAGAGGCCGATTCCTACCTGTCGTGCTACTGGGATCATGTTCATGCCACTGTTCCTATTCTGCACCGAAAGAGCTTCATGAACGTGTATAACAAAATTTGGTCCAACGACCCAATTCAAGAAACGGGCACTTCGGATGAGGGCAATGCTATACACACCCTTCGTGCATTTTATAGTACTTTCAACTCGGTCATGGCTATGGGATGCCAGTCAGCGTCGTCCGTGGATGATCAAAGTTCTGATGTTTCAGCCGATGTGTTCTTCTCAAGGGCGAAAGATCTTCTCACGGGGGATGTCATGGAACGTGGCTCTGTGAAAATTGTTCAAGCCCTTGTGCTTATCGCACATTTTCAGCAAAACACGGACAGAATCGATGCCTGCTGGAGCACAATTGGCATGGCTATACGCATAGCCCACGGTAGTGGAATTGATATCGATGTACTTTCAGAAAATCAGGCACAGCGTGAAGAACGACGGAGAACATGGTGGTGCTGTGTTCTACTTGACCGAAGTCTCAGTATAATGCTTGGAGGGAAACCGATGGCAGGTTGGACCTCTCCCATCGCCTTCCCTGCTCTGGTAGACGACGACCAGCTCTCCACGGATCCAGAAAGTTCCAAATATCCGGTCAAGACACAGGAATTGTCTGTCATTGCTTTCCTCGTAGAATCAATAAAACTATCCGACGTTGGAACAGAAATCCTCAAGGCCTCCCATACACAGCCTCAAGACGGCCGAGAGAATGCGTCGATTGTTCAAGATTTTACCAGCTCGCAAGCAATAGACGAAAGACTCAATCTCTGGAAGCAAGGTTTGCCGACATACCTACGCTGCCCATCTGGACTTCCCGGAGTATCGAATCTTGCTTTCAAACGAGAAGCTGTGGCGCTGAAATGCGGGTATTTGCATCTACAAATTCAACTTCTGCGACCAATCATACTTCGATTAGCTCAAACACGGTTCTTTGATGCACGTAACGAGGAGAGGTTGACTTACATTCAGAGAACCGTTGCGAGAGGCTGTGTCGCGTCATGTGTTTCGGCAGCCCAAGAACAGATCGAAATCATACGTACAGAGTCAATAAACGGAAATCTCCCCTCGTGGTGGGACAGAGTCTTCTGTAAATATGTCTTACCTTTGCAAAAATCTCTACATCACTAATCTGTTTCTAGATCTCTATACAGCCGAAACAGTCATTCTCGCCGTCCTATCCACTCCTGAACTGAGCAAAGCCGATAACCACAATCCAGATTTCCTCGAAATGACATTGCAACAAGGTCTAGAACGTCTCTTTCAAGAAGAAAAACCAAATGCAACATTCGCGACCCGGTGTCGGTCGCTGTTACTATCGTCAAGAATGGAATCTGTATCGCGAAGGACGTCGCTTGCCACGAATGCTGAGGATCGGAGTCCACTTCGTCGTGATTCTCCTCCATCTGCACTGGATGTTTTCTACGAAACTAGTCCAGCGCTGCTCTTGCTAGGGAAGAATCCGGATGCTCTGTTCAGTGAAGATGGGCAGCTAGGTGCAAAATGGCAGAGCAGAGATGTGGAATGGGGCAGTGCAACTCCAGCGAATCCGAGTTGAAAACATTCCAAAAGCAGGTGAAATTTTCTCGTCATACTATGGATTGTAATGATGCTGTATGAAATATGCTGCCGGTACTACATTACGACATGATGAATCTTAGCCACTCGCATACTGTCAGTAATCGAGGTTCACATCATGATACCCAACACAATACAAACGCTGAATGAAATGGAATCTGTTAGCCGAACCGTCCCTGTCATATTTTGGGTTATTTGCGACTAATCAGGGATCCACCCGATTGATAAACCTTTCCCCACTTCGTCATGTTGGTTCTGTTGGTTGGCAACACCATGAACAACACAGTCCCGCTCGATTGAATGAAAAGCCAAACATGCATTTCAATGTCCATGCTAATATTTTGATACATTCATCGTCTCCAATTTCTTTCTCCAAAGATCATCCCGAATGCTTTCCATAGTTTCCCACATACATTCATAAATCCAATCCCATAGCACGACATAGCACGGACGTCTCGTGTCACACAGCAACTTACGCCCGATGCAATGCGGGCCAAGCGCATGGACAATCCCCAATATGCCATGTCGAATATTGGCTGATTTCTTGGGGCAAATGTTGGAGACGGGAAGAAAAGCATTGACATTCAGTGAATGGTTCACTGTGATTGGCTGGGGATGCATTATACAACCGCTTGCCAAGCGAGCCGGTGTGTGAAGACCAGGGCGTTTCGCCCAGAGACATCCCAATTGATATTAACGTCTTTCGCGGCCCCTTTCTCCTAGGAATACAACTCGAGCTAACAACGCTACATAGTGTTCATTGTGTTTCGAAATTTGGTGGCTGAGGCACAGCCTTTTAGCATTGTTGCCCTGCACATCGGTTCGTAGCGGCCATTGTGATCATTGGTGCCAGTTTCAACGTTGAATTATCTATCAAGATAACATGAGGCCCGCTGCCAACTTGGATCTATGTTGAGGTCGCGAACGGCCTACACTACGAACCACCATGTTGTTTGGCCGTCAGGATGACGCCTCCTCGTCGGTTTCTTCTTTGAATCATAAAAAACAGCCTCGGGCGTCTGTACAAGAACGACAGCCATTTTCGCCTAATACTTCTACCTCTAGAACATCATCGACGACTGATCGCAGCCACCAATGGCTTCCATACACGCTTCGATGGCCGTTTCTCAGCGCTCTGGTCGCGCTTTCACTTCTTCTATGTATCACTGTCGCGGTACTCTGCGCTGTATCTCATCGACGCGGGAGTCTGGCACGAGACAATGATTCCAATGCGGTCTTGTTGGGTTTGTTCATCCTTCATTTTCGTGCATCGCCGTGTTGTATCCTAACAATTCTCTTTTCCAGGATGGCGCTTCTCACCCACCATCATTACAGTCTTCTATGCGCAGCTGGTCGGCATGGTCTTCTACGATATCGCCAAAACCGAGCCATTTGCCAAAATGGCGCGCATTCATGGAGGAGCGGCTGCGCAAATCTCGGTTTTGCAGGCCACCAAACCTTGGTGGGTGACGTTGGTTGATGGATTTCGCGTCAAATCCAATGGTGGGAAACTCAATGTTCTACTGATTTGCGCCTCTGTCGTATCCATGTTGTCCGCACTGGTCATATCGCCCCTGTCGTCTTCCATTCTCATATCGCTCACCAATATTCGAGGATACAACGCTGATTTTTCTCGATTTTCTTTGGAGGCACAGGCATTGTCTCTGGGCACATCCCCAGAGACATTCTTTGCTACGACCGGTCAACTTTTCAACAACTTATCGTCTTCTCCATGGAATATGGGCAAGTATACCATATTGCCGTTCTGGCCAGCGGATATGGCCAAAATCCCATCTTTTGATTCAAAGGACCCCTCTGGTTCCTCTGCAAATTGGACTGCATCTACCAAGGTGATCAGTGCCGAATACTCATGTTCCAAGCTTGAAATCAAAACACTAATGACGAATAATAATACATTCTCGGCCCCCGCTACATTATTTGGATCCGAGGCGAAGAGATCAGCTGGATCTTTCATGCTTAACGGAACCGCTACTATGATCACCTCCACGATCAAGTCAGAAGACGGCTGCACCTATCGAATCGACGAGTTACGGCCAGACACGGATCTCGGCATGATGAGCAACAGGTCGTTCGCATGGGCAAGATGGTCAGATGGTGTTTACCAACTGGACAAGTATGCTCGCTTCGAAACGTCGGAAGCAGATCTCGGCACAGTACTTAAAACCTCCCTCAACGAGACTTGGAACATAAATCGACTTGAATCCGGTCCAACCAGTCCCTTCCTTCGATTTAATGCATCCACTAGTTCTGAGTGTCAGACCAAAGATATCATTCTTTTAACCACGCGCAATTGGGCTTCGACATTTTCCAGCAATGATAGCGCTTTCATAAAGAATTATCATCAGCATGGTTGGTCGTGCTCCCCGAATCTCCAGATGGCCGAAGTGCAAGTCGACGTACTAGCTGCCAATGGTCAATACAATATCTCTTTCGACGAGGGTTCCTTTCTTAGGAAGAAGGTTCCGGTACCCAACGATATGCTCAACATCTCCAAAGTGCTGAGCGCATTCCACTCCGACAAGTGGTCATCTTTCGCTGCAGCTCCAGATTTTGCTTCTTGGGGTTCAGCACTCGTCTTATCGCACTCATACAATCGCAGTTTTGCGGACATGACTGCCGACGACAAACTACCGCAGAGAGCCGAAAACATCTTTGTTCCATTCTTTGCGGAGGTCGTACAGACTTCCATTCAACAGCAAATGAACCCTAGACTGGATAGAATACTAGGCAGACTTCAATCACCGGAAAAGCAGATTGTGGTTGTGCGAGAGGTGGGTATAATTCTTGCGGTGCTTTTCGGTCTCAATACGGCCCTCTTTGTTGCGATCTTCTATTATTCTCGTCTATGGATTCGACCTCTCAATCTCCAATCGGATCCTTCTTCTATCTTGAATGTCGCAAAACTTGTCGCTGCGGGCAATGTGAACCTAAGGTCCTGGCGGCACATGTTTCTACAATCGAAGAAGGAAATGGCTAGTGCGCTAGAAGGAAAAACGTATCGAACATCGCTGGATGGGTTATGGGAATCAGGAGAAACTGTACAAGAAGGTGAGTCAAATAGCTTTGATGTGTTGATCAGAACTAACAATGACTAGCCCGAAGAGCGACTGATCCAGTGGCTGTCCTAGATCAGAAGTCCGATTGGCGACCACGCATTCTCCGGATTCCTTCTCTGTTCGGTCTCACATTTCTACTAGTGTGCTTACTAGTCGGCATCTCCGTTCTCTGGGTCTTTGCCAAAGATTCGTTACTGTCAGCGACAGCATTCACTCACGAATCTACCATTTCAATTTTCAGAGACCAGCAATTGCGCTTCACGCCTTTTTCTATCATACCCACATTCATCGCAGTGGCAATCGGTCTTTGGTGGAGCTCAATGCAAGAAACGATTTGTAGACTGCAAACCTATGTCGCCATCGCCCATACGACCAATGCGATTGGTCGAACGTATAATCCTTCCAATTGGGTAACAACTTTTGTCAAGGCACTACGGAATAAGCACTTTAATCTCTTCTTAGTTGTTATGGGCTGCTTTCTTTGTCAACTGTGTAGGTTTTCATATTGCAGACTTTGCTTTTACGTACTAACCGTGTGGCCAGTAACAATCTCCTCTTCTGCATTGTTCGAAAGAGACAGCGCCCAGTTTTCCCAATCGTTAAATATTTCGCGCTCCCTGGAGCCCCGTCAACTGCCCATTCGTGCCGAAACAGATGCGCCATGGATGGAATTTTATCGCATCAAGGAAGCTTTGGGCGTCAAACCGTCCAGCCCATTCGACCTACCTGAATATGACCCTGGCGTCCTCCTTCGACCGATTAACAAAACAATTGCCCAGAAGTTGGTAACTCTTAGTACGGATCAACTCAATAACGTCACAATTATTCCGACTGTCGCATACGAAGTCGATCCACAAGCTTGGATCTACAGTTCCATCAACCAGCTCGTTAACAATGGCTCAGAACCGGTATGGAGTCACGACGGCTGGAGCTTCACACCAGTGGCATTAGCCGATAATCTCTTTGCAAATAGAGAAATGGTATGTTCTCTTCACTGCAGTATGTTCTCTGCTAATACAACATAGCGAATTTCTGTTGACACTCCCGCGCTCAGGGCACGCACACAGTGCACGCCCACCACGAAGTCGTACAATACTCAAAATACATCCTCTTGGCTTGAAACTTTCAATTCAAGATATTGGAATTCAACACCTAGTACTGGCGGTACCACCAATGGCAGACCCACTGGTTACTGGCTGAGTGAAGGTGCATTCGAAGCCACTCAACTTGGAAGATCTGACTTCTGTCTACAAAACACAAGTCAGACTCGTTTTGGAGGACGATGGTCTAAACCCAGCGCACCCGGCTACCCGTACCCATTTTCCGCATGGCCACTCAATTTCACAGCTACCTGGCTATCCGGACCCGCACAGCTAGGCTTCACCCCTTCCCGATTACTCCAAAATGACACCAAAGCCCAACGCATCCTCTCACGCCCGGCGAGCGCAGATTGTAGCGAGTCTAGCACGTTTGCCCAAAACTACGGAATTTTTACCGAAATTCCACAGTTCCAATCCTTAGACTGTCAACCTGTGATCGAAGAAGCGAATGCCCGCGTTGTCGTCGATTATACTGGTCGGGTTCTGTCGTACAATATTTTGAACACACCCCAAAAAACCGACGCGCCTTGGAAAGACGTTTTCAATACGTATACACATAACACTACCGAGGACAATGATGCCCCCTTGACAGCAAAGGGCTTGGATATCATGTATATTACGATTCTGCAAGGAACAATGCGCATCGATCTTCCCAAGAACTACACAACTAGGTACTTACTCCTCATTCCTCATTGCCCATCACTCGCTCACCCTCCCCATTACCGTACCTCAAACTAACCCTCCCCCTCCAGCTACGGTCTCTACTTCATGGGCTCCCTCCTCTCCACCACTACCTCCGAAGACCCAGTCAACCAAAAAGAATTCTTCCTCCACGACCGTACCGCCGGCTTCGACATGGACATAATGACCTACGCCATATATACCCTCGCCAACCGCGATCCCGCCGCCTTCAACTCCAACTCCACCCTCTTCCCCACTCTTGTAAGCCGCGTCTTCTCAACCCTGTTCCAGCACTTTGCGAGCCGCAATGCATCGCTTAGCGCGCCGAACTGGGCGTTCCAGCCGATCGGCGCGGAAGCGGAGGACCTGGGCAGAAGATTGTTCTATAATAGGACGGAGGGTGTAATGAGGCGTACTGATGCGCCGACGTATGCGCGACTTAATTCTGCGCCGATGGTGAGTGCGGTGTTGGAGCATAGGAGCGAGGTGTTGGTTATGAATGCCGTGGCGACTTGGCTTTCAGTTGCGATACTGATTTGTCTGATCCTGTCGCTTGTTGTTGTTTCAGTGTTGCAGAATAGGTTTTTGAGGCCGTTGAGGAGAAATGTGGAGTGTCTTGCTGATACGATGGTGTTGGTTGCTGGGAGTGAGAAGTTGATTCGGTTGGTGGGTGAGGGTGGTGGCGCCGGGGGAGAAGTTTTGGTGAGGCTGGGGTGGTTTAGGGATGGCGCGGATGGGGGGGTAAGGTGGGGGATTGAGGTTGTGGAGGGGACCGAGTGGGTTGGGGAACCCGGGGTTGTTGAACGTGAAGTAGGTGAGAAGGGCGGTGTGGGTGAAGGGATTAAGAGAGGGGTTACGAGGGCATTTACATGGGCTTCTTTTGGGGAGGGGAAGAAGGGGTGATTAGGATTTTGGAATATCATGTACATAGGCACGGAAGGTGAATAGATTAAATAATCAGTCTATTAATGTATTATGCTAGAACACAAAACTCCCCGTTCTACACACAAAAACATACAGAATTAATGGTTTGGAAAGAATGTGAAGTAATGACTAGACCAATGGATCTTAAGAAAAAAGATAGTGAAGAAAAAGGGTGAAAAGTTGGTTCGTGCAGCGTGCAGGGATTCTTCATGGTGACAGTCTTGTCGTAACTTAACAACAGCTTGAAATCGAGAATTCTTGAAAGTATAATTGAAAACTGTAAGACCAAAAAGGACTGGTATCAATTCTTGATGGAATTGGCGAGTTATCGCAGCTTTTATGCTCACAGAAACTATGATTGATTCAAGAGACTAGGATTGGGGGCCAACCGAAGGGCTTTTGACGATTCAATATTTGTAGTGATGGGAGGGTGTTTCGCTCCGAGTACCCTGCTCACAACATTTGCAGCGGTTTGAACATATCAGAAGTGAGATTGTATTTTGCATGAGTGTTCGTATGCCTTCTTCTTTATGAGAATGGACGGTCGCCCCGGGTGGGCATATCACAAATGCCGACTGTACACCTCAATATAATCGAAATCTTCTTCCTCTAACCAATGCCCAAATTCCTCAGTAGTAGCAATTACTGCCTATTAAAAGCCTTAGCGAAGAGCACCGGGATTTCCCCAAGCACAATAAGCAGCGAGGGGACAACTCTGTAACCTGAATGTACCGCAGATATTTCTAACCTCACCTCCGTTCCAAGGACAAGCTTCAATGATGGCAGCATACGCCGGAGCGCAAAGATCTGCATTTGCGTTCGGGATTGATTCAGCATACTTAGATGTCTTGATATTTTTGCATTCTGCTGGTGCCGCGTCGGCTAGAACAAAGTCCCAATTATAGTTATTGCTCCATATAGGAAGCCACTGGGTCCGCTGCGGCTCCGGGTTACCTCGGCATTGTGGCCCCTTGGGAACAGTGCATATCTCTCGAGGGTTGAAATTGCACAAACGAATTAGTTGGTGAAATTCTGGGTCGCTATCGTGGGTAGGGTAGCACTTGACTTCTCCAATGGGACGGCCTGGCTCGGGCGGCATGATCTCATAGATGTATTTTCCACAACTGGCATCAAAATTTCCAATATGCATCATTTTGGTGTTTCCAATGCCCCCGTTACCGCCTGGATGATTTGTTTAGATGCTTGATGACGTACGGATGTCGAACTAAACTTACAACTCAACTGCATCTCCTCGAATGCTTGTTTGCAGCTCTGCTGACAAGTGCCAGGGGCCGCTTGATACTCTAGCGAGAATTTGTAGTCGTCATATTGTTTGGAGCTCGCAGGAGGAGCACGCTTTTTAGAGCCCGGTGGCTTGAAGTCGACGTTCTTGTAGACCTTGTGCAGGCTTTGACCTTCTTTGACTTCGGCGCAAAATTGCGGCCACAGGCCCTTGAAGAATTTGGAATCAACCTCTGTTCCATTACCTCTGCTGCATATACCTTGTCCTTTCCATCCCGTTTCAGCCGCCCAAGGGACTTTATCTGGTCGGGTCTCGCCATTTACAGTGATGTTCTGAGAGAAGTTAGCCCTTTTCAAATTGGTCTTTAGATATTAAAACATACAAACGAAATGCATCCGTGAGCGAGCGAGGCCCCATGGGTAAATTCCTGTTTCGGTTCACAGTCCGTGACTGCACCCGTGATAGACTTGACACAATCATCTTTCAATATCTTTGCGGTGCCGCTACACTTCAGATCCGATGGCGGATTCGCCCTGTAGGATGCAGAGAGCCAAAATGCAGCGAGGCCATCGATATTGTGTTGATACTCTACTAGACCCTTCTCCACACTCTTGCCATCAACCTTGCCACACCAATCTTGAGCCGCGCTCTCGACGTTCGGTTGTGTTCCTTGGGGACGTTTGCGTGCTTTCGTTTCTGAGAAATTCGGGTCTTGTGTCTGACAAACTGCAGTTTCAGCTCGTTCTATTTTCTCGAACCAGGCGCCGGCGTCCTTAGCATCGATCGGTTGTTGGTAACCCTCTAGACCGAAATTATTGGTCTGATAACACGCGCACCCTCGGAACTTGTCTTTGTCCGCTCCCTGACAATTGTTAGTTGGTTCGTCAATCAGGAGCTAGATGCCCGTACTCCTTTACAACAAGGCCCGCCCGCCTTGCATTTTGCAATATCATTTTCCTCCCCCCCGCAAGTAGCGCAGAATAACGCGTCTTCGGGTAGAGGACAGGCCACAGTTACATCGCATTCACATTCTTTGTTTTCGGCCGTGCATTTTCCGTTCACCCCCTTGCATTTCGCATCATCACACTTCGGCTTTTGATCTCCAGCAGGGCATTTGGGAGAGTCGCAGTCGCAATCCTTGAGGTCTCCGACAGTACATTTACCTAAACATATTGTTCTTAGTTATTGGACATCCAATAGAAGCACGGAAGTTCCGAGTGTTTACCTGCGTTGCCACCACAAATGCTGGCCGAGCATTGTGGTTTCTGAGATGGGCAAGTCTTCGAGTCATCACAAATACAGCCTCCGTTTGGTACTACGCAAAAGCCCAAGACGGCAGCACAGTCTTTACATTTCGGCTTCGGCTCTTTACATCCACTATCGTCCGGGTGTCCTTCCGGTTGCAGAGGGGGCGTGAGGACAGCTTCCTCGCCAACAAGACTACCAAGATACCATGCAACTCCTCCAGCGAATACTATAGCGGCGACAGTAGCAGCAGGCTGGTCGGCCGCTGTTGGAGTAAGCGTGATGGTGGTTGTCATCTTTTGCTTTAGGTCTGTATAAGAGGCTAGAGTAGCAAGGGTATAGATGCCGGTCGCAGTGCCAGTTGATACAACTGAAGTCCTAACTGGGGCTACTGTCGTCGCGGCCGCATCGCCTATGAATAGTATCGTCAGTCGGAATGCATCTCAAAATCGCTTCGATATCAAATATCCAAGACCTACAGCGACAATTAGACCCATCTGCAGCTTTGTTGCGGCAAAAGGTCTGGTCTCGCCGGACCATGCGACTTCCAGGGTTCCCACCACATCCTATACATGCTTGCTGCTGTCCGCCTAGCCTTTCAGGGCACGCAATGACTTCGGCGCTACTTTGAAGACAAGAAGAAAAAACGAACAGCCAAAAGATGGCCTTCATGCTCGATGAATGTGTTTAATTCCCCTGGCGTCGTGTGAGTGCAAAATTGTAGTGAGTAGAACAGTGGAAAAGAAAGTTCTGAGATATGATGTAGCCCGATGAGATGTGAGTTGGGCATCTCTTTATCTATACAATGTGCCCCTTGTCCACTATTGTAGAAGGCGCAGGTGCTATGCTATGTCCACGTTTGTGCTTAGAAACTGAAGCCCCCATGGTTGATTGATTAGAACGGGGTCGGCAAGGAAAAGTGTTTCGAATACATCTTAGGAAGAAAGTAGGTAGAGAGGCGGAGTTGAGGTTTGTGTATGGGGGCGGGCGGCTGGCAGAGAACTCCAGTACCTCATTTGGTTCCATAGGCCGAGATGGGCGGACACAGCTGCAGTTTCCCCCTGGATATAATTGGAAAATACAATCTCGTGCATTATCCGAAAAAAAGGCAACATTGAATAAATCCAATATGGAAAATCTGTACGCGATTATACGAGCTGATGCATTTCATAGAAACTGGTTTATGTGGTGATGGCGAGGCTGAAAGTCGTTTATTTTCCCAAATAGGAGTTTATGCATTACTCGTGAATGATAAGAAACACGTTGAAAATGACTTGAGGCTCGAGAAACAATCGGGTTTTGGGAATTAACCACGCGCTCCTGATCAATGATTGGTGTTCACATCCGGGTGGCTAAGTCATCCCAAAAAAGGGGTAAGCGTTATGTTTGTCAATCCTTTCGGGTAGCCCCCAAAGACCCGAGTCTCCATGATCACTCCGTGAAAATAGAGTGCACAAGTTGGTGTTTGAGATATTGGGGGCTTTGAAATTGAAGGTGCGCTGCACTTAACGTATCAGTGGTATACTAATACACAAGCATTTCTTATAACTACCATTTTGTTCTTCTTCTAACAAAATATTCATATTTGATATTCTTTACGAACATCCTCTCACCGGTAAAGTTTTGACTGAACACCCCAAATTTAGAATTCCAGAGACAATGTACTATCTCAAAAAGTTGACTTTGCTGGCACTACTCCAACCCCTCTCCGCCTACGGAAAGTCGCTATATATTGACAAAAGCTGCAAAGGCATTACCGGGTTTGATGTTTACCTACAAGAAGCACAGACAAACGCCAAAAGAAGCGTCGAACGCATGGACAGCAAAACTGACACTGATTTCGAAGCCATCTTCAAGCGCATCTTCAAAACCGAAAAAGGGTCCGATGGTGGGAAGTATGTTCGAGGTGAGCAAGTTCTACCAGTAGATATTCATGTTTACTGGCAAGCACTATTCATAAAGGAATTGGCTAAATAATACAGGAACTCTGGACGGGATCATAAATCTGAAGCCAACAGATGATCTGAAGGGCTCCGATATCAGGTTGTTCTGTGACAACGGTAAGCTTGAAGGAACGAGGAATTGGATACGATCAACTGTTTATACTCACTGAATTAGATGCCCGGTGGGTTAAGAAAGAATCCGGAGGATTCTATGATCCGATCAAGTAAGTTTTGTTCTTCGCCTGGAATTCTATCAATATGCACTGTTAGATCTTACTAATACCTTTTTGAAGTGACATGGTGCACGATACGTTGGTGTGCCAATCTGACAAATGGGGAAGATGCTACCAGCAAAAAGCCAAAGATCCTCCCACCGATCCTCAATCTCCTCGCTACGGCCATAATCCGAATCGCTACGTCATATCTGTAAGATTCCCCATGATCCTTAATCCTTGCAACACGTTGTATTAGATCCCTTCATACTATTCGCACCAATGCCCCGAAATTTAAGGCTGATCAACGATTCCTCTAGATATGCAATGCAGTTTTTGACAATGAGGCCTCGAAGAAGGGCTACCCACTCTATCTGAATGAGAAATTCACAAGAGGAAATCTGGGCACCTGGTCAATCGAGCTTCTTGCCTTATTTGCCTCTAGAACAATCCTCCACGAGCTCATTCACGCCATATCCAATGGTGAGATCATCGATCAAACAGCTGGGGGCGGGGCATACCTATGGAAGAATATCATTGTAAAAGATGCAGAGAGCTCTCGTCTGAACGCCGACAACTATGTGTACTTAAGTATTTGGGCCACTTTAGCAGATCTTGGATACACATTGGAAAGGTTGACTGGGGATTTGACCGAAGATGATAAAAAGCGCATAGAGGACGATGCAAAGAATGGAAAGCTAAAAGCTTATAAAGACATCACAAAGCGTGGGTTATTGAGCAGCGAATTTTACGTCTCCACGTAGGACTTTGGAGAGCGATCTTGTATTTGCGAATTAGGATACCGAAATATAATTCAAAGTGCTATTTTTAATATTGCACAGAAAGGTTCTGGTTGTGAAAGTGTGTAGAAATATAAGAGAGCTTGTCATGACATTCGCGATGTGAAAGTATATTTCCAACAAGAAAGCAAAATACTACCTATATCACGTTGAGTTATCTCTTCGATCGAGATTAAAGCAGCGCTTGCGATGAGCGCTGCACATCCTGAAGATGGCGATTCCTTTCGTATGATATTTTGACATTGAATGCTAGCAATCATAGGCTATGAAGCTTGGTGTACCATCGGCTATCATCGACTGGTGATAGAGGCTGTATTACAAGAAACCCCAAGCAAGAAAGAGGGAAAAGAAAAAGAAAAGCCGATATCGAAATATGAAATCGCATATCGTACTGACATAGCGCAGCATGCTAGAATATTTGTCTAAGAATCCAATGGGCTTCTGATATCTGAAACCGCTGCGTCGTTGGTTCACAATCAAAACGGTTCTCCAGGACAGTTCATCTATCCTGACTGTGCGGGTACCACATGTAAAGCATACCCATCCATTCACCCTCTCGCCCAACTCGGGTGCTCGGATCGCCCAATCTATACACATCTGTGACATCTCGGTCTCGTGTCCACTGAATCCTCCCTCTCCCGTCTTCTCCTCGTCGCCCCATATCCTAGAATAGCAAAAACCGTTTCGAATCCGCGCCCACGACCCACGACCCACATCTCCCACATTTTCACCAAGACGGCGTAAGATGAATCTATATCACCTTGCCAAGAGACTCCATCCCTCCACCCCCGGACAATTAAAAACATGCTGCCGCCCCCGCATTGCCCCCCCTGCGGCTCGTCTACCACATGTACCGTGCAAATTAGCACTAAAGTTCTAAACAGCGCACAAGCCCTTCGAAAGGCCGCATTCTTGCACTCTCATTCGCCAAAGCTGTTACCAAGCTTCCCCATGCTATCCGGTTACCAGTTCACCATCTTGGCCGTTCTCGGTACTGAGAGCGCGCACTACCAACGATAATATCGCGAAGTTCCCAGACCCGCCATTTTACCGTGTCGATGATGGCAGGCCCAGACCGAGGGTGAACGTCATTCGTTGCCGCCGAAGAGCTGATAGAGGGGGACAAGAGGTCCCAAGACAAAAGATTGAGGGCGTTGAGGCTCGGATTGGTGGCGGGTCGACGTAGGCCGGTTTTCATTTCGAGAACAGATTGCTGGTCAGTTTTAGAGGCGAGGATGCGATGCCATGTGCAACGCTGTGATGCTTGGGAGCTGGGGGAGCTCAACTGTGAAAACGTGGACCTGGCTTTGGTCAAAGGTATATAAGGTCGCGAGGACATGCTGGGGGCGGATTGTATCGATACCTGCCGTGCATTTATCTGTCCACCCCGAACGATTGATATCTGTTCATCATGGTTGGCGTACGTTATCTGATCATGGCCATTGCGGCATTGATGCCCGAGGTGCTGGCCCAGAGCTGTGCGAACATCAACCCGGCCCAGCAAGCTACATTCGCATCGGGATATTCTGGGAGAGTTGTCATCAATGGTCTCAGAACGCCTAGAGGTATCATTTTCGATAACCAGGGCAATTTGTTGACAACGGAGCAAGGTGGATATGGAGTGAGGTACATTCAATTGAACGACAACGGCGGAACAAATGTGTGCGCGAAGTCGAACAAACAACTGATCTCGGACTCTTCGGTATGTTGCTTGATCGGTTTCCTAGTCGTTGATCTCCCGACATTCGGCACCCATGAGAAGGACCAAAAGGGAGTACAGTCTATGGGTATAACAGTCCAAGACTTTCCAGCATCTAAGTGCGCATCGAGAGCCAGCACGAGTTTGTTGTCCTCTCTATGGGGATACATGCCATCTGTCATTTCTTCCCTGCATTCCGATTTCTTGTAGATCTTCTGATGATTTCTCAATTAACAAATGTCCTAGATCAACCACGGCATTGCCTTGACTCCCGACGGAAAGAAGCTATTCGTTTCTTCCCTTACCACAGTGTGGTCCTGGGACTACGATGGCACTACGGGCACTGTGTCAAACAAGAAAGAAGTGATCCGTAATATGCGCAATGGTGGTTTCCACCCTACCCGCACACTACTCGTGCCCAAGAACAACCCGGATGTTCTCCTCGTCCAGCGTGGGTCCCAAGACAACGTCGATGCCGCCGCAGCTCAGGAGAGTACATCAAGGAGTATGATTAAGATCTTTAATATCGCGGACATCCAGGCTAGTGCAAAGGATTACTCAACAGGCACGACGCTGGCCTGGGGATTGAGGAACACAGTGGGTTTTGGAGAGCACCCCAATGGTGGCATCGTAGGTTTACATTCTTTCTTTGTGCAACATAAATTCCTGGAAACTGATGGTCGGTCAGTGGTCTGTGGACAACGGTGTCGACGATCTCCGCCGCAACAATCAGGACGTCCACCACACCAACCCATGCGAAGAACTCAATTATCATGGTCAAATCCAAGACACCGCTTCTCCCGAGCGCGGCAAGAATCACGGTTACCCAGATTGCCACGCTGTCTGGGACCCGTCCGTTGGCGGTCTATCCAGTGCAGGGCTGCGAGTCGGCAGCGCATTTGCACCGAACAGTGCTCAGGATGGAACCTGTGCGAGCAGGCTACCACCAAAGCTATGTTTCCCTAGCCACACTGCGCCGTTGGATATCAAGTTCAACAAGAACGGAACTGCCGCGTACATTCCATTCCACGGTTCATGGTGAGTAAACTTGCCCTTCACTTTGGAAGATAATGCTGATGAAGGCAAAGGAACAAATCGCCCCCTGATGGTTACCGTCTCTCTCGTGTCGCATTCAACCCCGAGACTGGACAACCCGTTGATTCTGTTACGTCAACAACGGCCGCCACGAACATCATGTACAATGCAAACAATGGCGGCTGCCCCAATAGATGTTTCAGGCCTGTGAATGTAGCCTGGGGACCAAATGGCCAGTTGTTCATGACGAGCGATACTACCAACGAGATTTGGGTGATTGGCGGTGCAACGTAAAATGAAAATGAGTACTGCGAAGGATAGACTATGGTAAATGAACGTAACAATTAAGAACAGAAGTTGGCGAGTCAGGCAAATGGAGGCATATGTATAGTGTGAACTTGTTTCGTTCTGGAATGACATACTGTCGTTTCCGACCTGTCAACCGCGTGAATATATCAATGTTGATAGCTGACTCGTGGGTATCTAAAGGCCACATCATGCAGCTCTTTTTTTCATTGCTTCGTGTCCTTTTACGCATGCGGTTTGTTGTTACATGCTGATATTCATCTCTCCGGGACAGGTGTTTCTGACCCCCATGAATGCATCATTTGGTGTCGAGCCCTGCCATGCAATCATGGCCGCCATTAAAATCGTTCTCATCTACACTGTGCCGAGTAGCTCAAGCGGGTTGTTCGTATGCCCTCCGGATCACTCTCGAGAATTCTGTACACGCATGTTAGCTGACCTGCGCGTATCGTTGTCATGCGGGCGTGAAACTCACGGTCAAACTTGACATTTTCCGTCACCACCGTGCCCTTGGCCTCATTCTCCTTGTTCATGGGGATCTTGACTTTGGCACCCTCGACATTCCACCCACATACAGTGCCTACGAAGTGGTCGAATTCGCTTCCGCTAGCGTTTAACCACCCCTCCAAGATGGTCCTGTCCACTTCCCGGATAGCTTGGCTCACTGTGACCGCAATCCGGACACGCATCAGCTCCTCGAACCCGCTAACGTCAGCTACGAGATCGGCGTATAGGTCGTCACTATCAAGTGTCGACCAGAAAGCGGCATAGTCTGCGCCGCCTAGGAGGTTATTGAGTATATTGAGTTTCTGTACGGCTTCCGAGAGGGGCGCATCACCAGCCGCGGGCGCTTGAGTAGATGTACCGATGGGTGCGAGTACGTGAGGCGGGAGGAGAGAGAGACCAAGTGAGAAGTCGGGAGTAGGGAAGACGGTGAGGGATTTGACGAGGATGTTGGTGATGGTTTCGTCGCGAGCGAGGTGGGGATTGAATTGGTAGCTGGACGAGCCATACATCAGTATATGAATCGAGTGTGAAGGAAGCGGATATAAGCATGGCTGTGTGACTTCTTTCAGATAGAGCTAATAAATGGTACTTCAGCGGGGCGAGGGATTCAAGCTCGTAACCCCCTCTGGTAATAGGAAACGTTGTGGTACGAAGTTCATCATTGAAGATAGCAATAAAGTTGGTGACAGAGATAGAGAGGACCGATTCACGTACAGCTTCAATAATGCCAGATTTGCGTAGGCATCGTAGGTCTGGCTCTCGCACTGCTGCATAACATAGTCCTGAAAGACGGTCGTCGTCTCAGGGTTGTACCGGTCGAGGCCGTTGAGGATGGAGTCGATATGTTCGGGACGGTCAGGCGCGTGGTCAAAAGATCGCGACATGATGGGCGGGTCGTGGTGGGGGGAAGGAGACGAGACGTGGTAGGAGGTGAGCGGAAGGGGGAGGGGAAAGTTGAGGATTTTTGGCGTGAGTGGGGGCTTGGCAAAATATATCCCGTCACGCCTGCCAAGGAGTGGAAGTCGAGGTCTGCGCCACGTTAGCCACAGTCACCAGCCACATCCCGCTTATCGATAAGCTTGCCAAAATTTTGGTAAATGCCCCGCGCTCAGCGTTGTCTTGTTACTTTTTTCCTCGTTCGTAAATACACATGCACCATCACACGGATATATAAACCATCCCATCTTGTAACAAACTACGCCGAAACTGAGAATGCCACCGTATGACAGTGAATCATCTGACGAGGGTGAAGATTACACCGAGACCAACGTTCTCCTTGGATATGCTGCGGAAGAAGAGACGGGAGATGCCATCTCGCATCTTGGAGGTCAACCTGTAAGCTCCCCCTCTTTTCTCCGGCTCTACATAGAAAGTTAGTTACTAAATATATATGTTAGACATGGATAGATGGAAAGACTCCCCCCTCAGGAACACTCGCGAAGTGCAAAGTATGCAATGGCTTACTGACCCTACTGCTTGAACTCAATGGTGACCTACCAGACCATTTTCCTGGCCACGAGCGACGTTTGTACATCTGGAGTTGTCGCCGTAAGACCTGTCGTAGGAAGGAGGGAAGTGTGAGAAACATACGCGGCCTGCGTATTGCCAAAGGGGTTAGCAATAAATCAGCAGTGAAAAAGACGGAACCCGCAGAGGTACCAGAAGAGAAGAAGATCCAACCGAATATAGGTGGATCACTGTTTGGCCTAAAAGGTGATGGAGCAACTGCTACTCCAGTCAACCCGTTTTCGAACCCGTTCTCCCCCAAACCCAGCAATTCCGTTCCAGCGAACCCTTTCTCATCATCTTCGGCTTCTGCAAACCCTTTCGCAGTAACGTCTCCCGCGACTCCTATCCTCGAAGTTGCACCTGAGATATCGACAAATGAAGCAGATACATCGCTTCCCGCCACTTTCGCCGACAAAGTGCGACTCAATTCACCCCCGACCACTACGAGCACACTCCCTCCCCACGACCCGTGGCCGGCTGAATCTTCGTTTCCGCCTGCATATCCGTATTATTTCCTCGATGCCGAGTACGAAACCTTAGATGCGCCATTATTACCAGAGATACCCGTCAATACGCGCATGGACATTGACACGGAGGTTGGGGGCAGTGGAGGCAGTAAAGAAGATAAAGAAGTGTACGAAAGCACAATCGACAAGACTTTTCAGAAATTCGCGGACCGGGTGGGGGAGAATGCAGAGCAGGTATTGCGCTACGAGTTCAGGGGAAAGCCACTTCTTTATAGCGACGCCGATGCCGTGGGAAAGCTACTTGCATCGCACTCCGAGAATGGATCGTCGTCCAATGCTAAGGTGAAGACTGGATCGCGAGGAGGTTCTGGAATTCCCCGATGTCAAAATTGTGGCGCCGAGAGAGTGTTCGAGGTGCAACTCACCCCACATGCCATCACTGAACTGGAATCTGACGAGTTGACTCTCGAGGGAATGGAGTGGGGTACCATTATCTTGGCTGTTTGCTCAAAGGACTGCAAACCAGATGATGTTTCCGAAGGAGAGGTGGGTTACGTGGAAGAGTGGGCGGGAGTGCAATGGGAAGAAATGTCGTCAAAGCGGTAGATAGCACATCCATTGTTACGAAGTAGGTAAGATTCTTTTCTGTTTCATCACAAATGAAACCAATAATCCGCAAAGCTTGTCCTGCGCAGTGTACTTTTTCTAATTGGTGGAGCGGATCGGCTAAAGGCTCGGCTTGGCAGTCATACATCGGGACCTTGAATTCAACTTGACAGCTCATCAGTCGAGTAAAAACGAAAACCCCAGGTATACAGCTTCCCCGTATTTTGACCGCCGCTATGGATAATGCAACCACGACATGTAGCATCTGTGGTTCCTTTACACGGGATATCTGGACGATGGCGTGCTCATGGGATAACTTATGCCTGTCAGCAAGAGGCTGTGAGTGCTGTTACGCACTTCTCTACGGATGTGTAGGATGGCTGAATGCCGCACAAAATAAGCTCGAGCCTTATGTCGTGGAACTAAAATTCTGGAATGCAGGTGCCTTTGTTACGGCAGCCAGAAAGGGGACTACCTCCCTTACTATTAAACTTCGCCAGGGACCTGATATATCACTTGAAATATTCAGCGGAATAGGTTAGTCTCACATTACTGACTAGTAAGCAAAAACAATTACGTATTGATTATAGATAGATGAGAACGCAAACAGGCAAGTGCCAGCGGCGTGGAAAACCTTCAGATCCTTTTCAAAAAGCTACGGTTTTCCCGACTTGGAAAATACGTCGATGACTATTCAAGTCTGGCTAGATCAATGTGCGACCAACCATACCAACTGCACTTATCCTGTCCCACGACCGTTACCAACTCGTCTCGTCGAAGTTGGCCAAGATGATGAGAGCATTAGACTCATCGAGTCCAGTGGGGAATCTGGTTACTATATAGCCTTGAGTCACTGTTGGGGCCCGGCACAGTTGATCACTACGACGAAAAGCACAATGATGGACCGAAAGACGAATATTCCTGCTAAACTACTCTCTAAAACCTTTCATCAGGCAATACAACTCACGAGGCAACTGGGCGCGAAGTTTATCTGGATCGATAGTTTGTGCATCGTACAAGACGACAGAGATGATTGGGCAAAAGAAGCAGTTAAGATGGGTGACTACTACTATAACGCGTCTATTACCCTTGCAGCAACTTCTTCATCCATGGGTAGACAGGGGCTGTTCAACTTCAGTCCTCTTTTCGAATTCTCCAATACAACTGTGTGTGGGGAGCCATATCGCCTCATTTTTGGTGAACTAGACGACCACGATGACTTTTCCCCGTTCAAACCAAATCGTCACCCTCTTTTGAGCCGAGCATGGGTTTTTCAAGAGCGACTCTTGTCTCCGCGTGTCTTTCATTTCGGGCAGACAGAGTTGTTGATGGAGTGCATCGAGAATATTCGGTGTCAGTGTGAAGGCGACCGCGCTCATTCAATGGAATCCATCGTTCGACCAAAGATGGTGGTAAATTCCACCTGGACACCCCACCATACTTTGATAAAAGCCAGGCTCTGGCAACGGACAGCTCAGGCCTATTCAAACTTATCACTATCTTTCTTAGACGACAAGTTCCCGGCAATTGGGGGACTAGCAAAGCGATTAGCACAGCCGGGTTCCAGATACTGCGCTGGCCTCTGGTACGAGTCTTTGGTTGATGACCTCCTCTGGTGGGTTTCCCTCGGCAATGAAGCTAAACTGGAGCGAAAATCTTCGTGGCGTGCGCCAACGTGGTCTTGGGCAAACATCGACGGCGGTGTAAGGTATTCTGACAAAACTAGTTACGATTGGGAGGTCCCTCCCGATACGTATCCTTACCGCGCAGAAGTCGTCAATTGTGTAACACAGCCCAAAGGAGTTGACGAGTTCGGAGAGCTCACTTCAGCTACGCTACAGTTGCGCGGTTACTTTGCTGTAGTTAAATGGCAGGAAACAGTACTCGGACTAGCTGATAACTTCTTGCGTTTCCCAAACCATGATGCCAATGTCCAATTCCAAGCAGACTTGCCGAGGGAAACAGTATGTAAGGAGGAGGAGAAAGATCCGGAATTTGTGTGTTTGCTGCTCCGGGAGGGGCCCAGGAGACATGAGTCGCTAGTCTTGAAACGATCCAATTGTGAAAAGGAAGTATACGAACGTGTTGGCGTATTGATGAATGATTATCATTTTCAGGGCCCAAATGCCTCTAGATCAACAATGTTCTCTTCTAATATGAAAGTATTCACAATTGTGTGAAAGAATACTTGCTTTAATAAGATACCTACCAATGGATTTATTACTATAAAAAGAAATAAACTATTGTAATCAAGATTGTATTTAAGTGTAGTAGTACCGGAAACTATCTCTACTGATATATCTGAGAGTAAAAAAATCCTATTCGAGATGAATTCGTTGTATTATTGTACATTGAAGCCAAATATATTTGATGTTTCAATTGTTTATCTCTGAGCACACGAAGGCTCCATGGCGATAAGTGCGCGAAGACCGTGCAGTCTTCCTAAGATAAGAATGACCAGCTAGACGTGTTTGAACTTCGTTCGAAAGATCCCTAATGGAACCAATGTAACTATACTCAAACATAAGGCCCCGGGTACTTGATCGTTGCAAATAGCAGTCTAGAGGCGTAGTATACTGGCTGGCCGCCGTGGTTGGACTTTGTGTCCATGATTCCATTATTGCTATTTACTGCATCTGTATCGTACTGCAGCACGATGTCGGCGTATATTCTCAAATAAGCCATAGCTTGGATCGTACCAACTTCTTTGGTGGCTGCATGTACGTGAAAACAAGAACTTAAAATCATTCAGTGGGAACAACGAGTTAACTCTGTCCGTGCCTGTCTCATCCAGACTATTACATCGGTTTTCTTGAATGAATATGAGCGCCACCTTGCGTTCTGTACAGTAGACAAGGCGCTTCGATAGATACTCTTCCTGGTAGCTGCATGCTCTGGAAGCCGAGTGGGAGGCTCTGATGGCGATTGTGACAAGTGGAACACTACAGATCTATTGCCTACGAAGGCCCTATCTATCTTATATACCTTTTTTTCCAATAGTTTCCAGCTATCCTTTGCTATTCTACATGCTTAGTATATCTAAGAAAAGGTCTTACCTTTAACCTTGAGTAAATTAACCGCAACTTGAATGTTAAGATTTACAAATGAATCCCTTTCCTAAATTAAAATATTCATATAGTGATAAGTAATTACTTTCTAATCCACAAAGTAAAATAAACAGAGATATTACCTATGCAAAGTTCTTGAAGAAATTTTAAATATTAAGGGAATATTTATAGAACACAGAAGCTCTGTTTTAATAAATACTATGCGAGCAAATAGACGGCACAGTCAACAGCTTTCGAGATATAGCCGCTGACCGAGATCAGTTTCTCCTTTGGGCCGAGTCTCAACTGTTTTATGATCAATTATGCTCCCCCAGGGTCTTTGGGCATGACATTTACACAGGCCAGACCAGCTAATGCCAGAGGTTTCGATTTGATCTTCGACAAGAGTATCAGTCACAATAGCATTCGAGGTAAGCTTAGAGCTTGTATCTTCCATCTAATATCCATGTCATGGGAATATTTCTGCGGTAAAGACTAGAACTTTGTTGCTGGATACATAGGTACTGAGTTCTGATTTAGTTCCGTTTAATCTCAACTAACACCACTAAATTCACATCATGTCGAATGATTCTATCAATGCAGGGAGTCGGAGGTGTGAGTCAGAGTATACACGGCTGCTATTTGGATGTTATGGCTGTTCCATTGGATATATTTTTCTCCAAATCTCGGCAGCGAATTATATCTAGTTGGTTTCCTACCGCAAAAAGTCAATGCCTTCGTAATAGTCCTGAGGGTATCCCAATGCTCTGCATCTCTCTGCGAACGTCTGACCCCATGCGAACATCTTCTGCCCTGTCCATTGAAGCCTCATTGCAGTGTCCCCATTCGAACTGTATTGTTTCCATGCCCCAGCCCTTCGTTGCTGCTGCTCTGTCGTCCAGAATCCCCGTGCTCTCAAATAGCTCGGGTCTGCATCCATCTTTCCCGTTCGCGCAAACGTACTCCAGTAGTCCACGATCAGCCGCGAATACGCCACATCCGTACCGTCGCGATCTGGCCACCCTAAGAAGCCTGGGTTTCCAAAAACGACAGGATTCTCTGTAGAATGGCATTTATAATATTCTTCGCGGTCAGGATTCTGGGTATACCGTCCACAGAGTCGCCTGGACTGGGGGGTAGATTCAGTGTTGTCAGGTATATACGTCCGATTGAACTCGAATTGATACACCGACTTGAAGAGGCGATTTTTGGTAGCAGAATACGCGGTCGCCGTCGTCAGACAAGTGAATACTCCCTCAGTAGCGAGACGCTGGCTAGCGTTGAAGACGGCAATCATTTTCTGCTCCGTGGATAGCTCGGACCATCCTGATGCAAATTCTGGGTTGAAAATAGAAAGATTTGCCAGAGGCATGACATCAATGGTTGCGACATTGGCCAGAACACTAAGAAGCTGCCTGAAGTTGGACGTAAGATTGTACGGTAACCAACCTGCAGCTTCATCCCGCGTCGAACCTATCGCAAGAGATATATCGCGTGGTTTCGCAAACCTTCCTGATAGTGGAAGGCCAGCGAATGGAATGATGTTGCCATCGCGACTGTGGAATCTGTATCTTTCAGTATCTGAAGCCAAGAAAAACAACTGGCAACATACTGTGCATGAGTTCGTCCAGATTCAGCCCATTTGTGTGGGTCTCCCGCCCTCAAACACTCGACATCGTCAGTGCCATTAGTACAGCCATTTTCTGCCAGTACCTTCTTCGTAAACTTTTCGTATAGCCGTAGAGGAGTTGAGTAGTTTGCCCACATCTCCTCGTTCAAAGCACCTCCTGGCGCGCTCTGCATGATAGCCCCAGAAAATAAACCATTCGCCAGTGGAGACGCTAAGAGTGATCGTACTCCACTTGCTCCAGCAGACTCTCCCCAAATGGTAATACGTCTTGGGTCTCCGCCGAATGCACTGATGTACTTGTTTATCCACCTCAGCGCATTCAGCTGATCAGATAGACCATAATTTCCGTTATGCACGCCGTCCTTGAATGTCAGCCACCCTAGCGCACCGAGTCGATAATTGAATTCCACAACCACAATATCTCCCCGCGATGCAAGCTGGCCACCTTCTTTTTCGGGGTCTGTTCCAGAGCCTTCAGTATCACCACCGCCATAGATCCAGAACAAGACTGGCTTAAGTTTGGTACCTGTCTCAGGATGTGATGGTTTGGTAGGGAGGTAAGGGGTCCAGATGTTCATGAAAAGACAATCCTCGCTCATAGTCCCGAGGTAGGGCATCGGTTGTTGGATACAGTCATAGCCATATTGTGTGGCACTTGCTTGGCCTTCTCCCTCATAGAGTGTCGATAATTCGAACCGTTTAGGCTGAGGTGCAAACCTCACACCGTGGAATCGGAAAGTATGGAAATCTCGAAATCCTGTGAGAATTTGTCTGCCCACACGTTGCGATATCTGATAGCGGGGTGATGTATCAGCCCAGGCCGGATGCGCCATTGGTGCTGATTGAGTGCAAAGTGCTGGCAAGGGTTTATCACAGGATGTCTTTTCGATCTTTCCTTTGGCTGTAACTGCGTTACATGTAGACGAATTGCCTTTTGCGACCCAATAAAGTCCAGATGGATCTTTGCTCTCCTTGCTGGAGTAGACATGGTAGGAAAGAGAGTTGTTAAGCCCGGCGTCGAAATCCCCTGATTGCGGCGACCATAGTTTCTCATTCAACAAGGCACACGTCTTTTCTGCATTACTGTAGGATAGTACGGGGCCGATCAAGATCGCCCCCGTGGTGCGCGATGTCGTATTACCTGCCATGCGTCAATTACCATGCTTCACTGCATGAATCATAACTTACCGACTAGATCGTTGTCAGTCAAAATCGTCAGATCATGACCCAAGTCCTGGACAAGCGGAGCTCCAAGCACGAAAGAAGCTTGAAGAGCAATAACACAAGCGATACTGCCCCATAGATTCCACAAAGTCATGTTGAATTCGATAGGTCGACCGTCGACCTGGAGATGTTGATCAACGAGTATGGATTGCAGCCTTATATGTAGCCTCGAATTTTTTAGTTGGAATACGAGTAGTGTTAAATGTTCTGGAGCTCGCATTGATGCACCAATGATCTTCCATCCTGAACAGCACGATGGATGTTCGCAGCTTGCGACTTTAGGCTTAAATGGCAGGAAGACTTGTGAACCGAAGATGAAGTAGCTGAAAGAGGTTTCGCGTGGTCAGCAACCACACATTACATGTGGCTATGCTAATGTGATTTTTTCCATGCCTAGCTATGTTTGTACTTTTGTCGCGAGGTGAACACGGCCAGCGGCCCGTCGTCACAGGATTACGTTCATGTTGGTATCGTTTAGCACAACCGAATCTTATGCGTGCTGGTTAGTATACAAAGCCATCGTCGATTCTTTCTTGATGGAAACTTTGACGGAACGGCTCCAAGGCATACTCTAGGCTGACACGACAGATGCCTTTACCTGTCCTAATCCCATCTTGCGAACCAGGCTTTCGGCAATCCTTACCGCAAACCGGGAATCATTGATGGATGAGGCATACTCAATGACCCCAATATCGCTACCCTTCAAACCATTGTGTATCTCTTCAAACAAGGCTGAATCTGCAATGCGATCTTCGAATGGGCCGCTAGGAACAGACATCATGCTGACGCCACCAGTCGGTAGCCATACCTCGACAAGCCTCTGCGTTTTCGAGTGAGTTTTCAACTGAGTTGCAATGAACCTCCCAATCGCACGAGACTCTTCTACCGATGTTCTCATCAGTGTGACAGTGGGGTTGTGTACGTAGAGATTACGGCTCCTGTACTTCTCAGGAACTGTGTCTTTGGGTCCAAAATTCGTCATATCCGTCGCCCCGACGGAAATGATGTTTGGTATCCCAGCCTGCGCAGCTGCGGATAGGCGCTCCGGACCAGCACTCATGACTCCACCCACCAAAAAATCACATATCTCGGTCGTTGTCAGATCAAGAACAGCATCAAGTCCGCCCTCCCGAACCAGCCTTTCCAAAGCTTTCCCGCCATGTCCTGTTGCGTGGAAAATATACGTCTCAATGGGCCAGTTTGATTCAAGATGGGTTCGAATGGCATCCACAGCTGGCGTAGTGACCCCAAACATGGTAATTCCAACCCGCTTCATCTCTTTCGAGGGCACTGGAATAATATTCGGTTCTGCGTATGCATGAGCCATAGCAGCGATTGCTGTTCCCGCATTGCTGAGCACCTTTCTCAGGAGTTGGTTTAGTCCTGCGACATCGACCACGGAATACATTAGTGTTATATCCGTTTCTCCAACAATTGGGCCTGTATCACCGCTCGCTACCGTGGAAACGAGCATCTTTGGGAATCCTATGGGGAGTGCATTGCGCATCACTTCTGAGGCGAGATAAGAAGCGCCTGAGCCTCCAGCTGCTATGATTCCATGAAGGGAGTTGGTGCGGAAGAGTTCTCCAACAGCTTTTGTCGCACACTGTGCCATCATTGTCAGGAGATCACTTCTCGAATGGTTGCTTACGTTTTCATCGTTTCCATATTTGAACAGAAGTGCCTCCTGTGAGATGGTGATGCTTTCGTGATCAACGGGTGTGCGACCTGCGTCAATGACAACCACCTCGGTAGAACGGCCATACTGGCAGATCCGATCTCGGAGGAAAAGTAGTTCTTCGAGCTTAGTATCGCAGGTTCCTAAAACCACTACTGTTGTCATGATTCTGTGCGAGAGTGATAGAGTCGTGTCTGGTTTCCGTGTGGGACTGCGGACGTGAACTCGAGAGAAGAGTTACCCCGCAAGAAATGACGTCACCGTCGCTCACCCGATCCTCCCCATGAACCATCTCAAGCCCAGTGGGAACTGATTACGTCCACATCGAGACTTATTCACTTGGTTAGATCCGTCATATTATTCTACCGAATATGGCTCCTCTTAACGACCGGAAAAAGATACTGCAAGCTTTGCAATCTTCGATTTCCGAGGGGAGGATAATTGTCGGCGCTGGTGCAGGTATCGGACTTTCCGCAAAGTTCATTGAGAAGGGAGGGGGTGACTTGATCATCATTTACAATAGTGGCAGATTCCGTATGGCAGGGAGAGGTTCCTTGGCGGGGTTAATGCCCTATGGAAATGCCAACGACGTCGTCCTCGAAATGGTAAGCATTCGGGTCTCTCTTAGTGTCACTAGAAATCGACTGAATCATGAACAGGCTAAGGAAGTGCTCCCTGTTGTGGAAAATACCCCAGTTCTAGCTGGAGTTTGTGCCACCGATCCATTCCGTAATATCGAACAATTCTTGAAACAATTGAAAGATATTGGGTTTGCCGGTGTTCAAAATTTTCCTACTGTTGGACTTATCGATGGTCAGTTTCGACTCAACCTTGAAGAAACAGGGATGGGATACGATGCAGAAGTTGAAATGATACGCAAAGCTCGAGAGCTGGAATTGTTGACAACTCCATACGCGTTCAATGTTAAAGAGGCACAGAAAATGACGGAAGCTGGTGCTGACATCATTGTGGCACATATGGGTCTCACAACCTCTGGGTCAATTGGCGCGGCAAGCGGGAGAAGCTTGGATGAATGTGTTAAGCTAATCCAAGAAATAAGAGATGAATCTGTTAAGATCAACCCTGAATTAATCGTTCTATGCCACGGAGGACCGATCGCGGCGCCATCAGACGCCGAGTATGTCTTGTCGAGAACAAGAGGCATTCACGGATTTTATGGCGCAAGCTCCATGGAAAGACTTCCAGTCGAGGAGGCGATTACAAATATCACCAAGTCTTTCAAGAATTTGCAGCCTGGTATAAAATAGTATAGTTTCAAGTCAAGTACCTTTGATTAGTCAGACACAGCAAATCGACTGAGACATCAAGCGCTTGCTAAAGACAATCCGATTAACGTGTTCCACCAGTCATCCGGCCTCCCTAGTCATCCGGCCACCCCACCAAAATCGATGCGACACCTCCACATACCTTTATCATGGCATCAACGCAGAGCATTCAAAGGCTTAAAAAAGAAGGTAGACTAGCTATTTCTAAGCAGGCGATTCAGAATAAGCAGCTTTCAAGCCTCCGCCAGGCCGTACGCGTATATGACGTCCCCCGATCAACCCTCCAAGACCGTCTTCGCGGTGCGCTACCACAAGCTCTTGTAAATGCTAAAAAACAAAAGCTACACCTAGTAGAAGAGCAGTCGCTTGTTCAGTGGATCTTAGACCTAGACCAGCGTGGATTTCCCCCTCATATCATTGACGTACGACGAATGGCAGACGCTCTACTAGCTGCTCGTAGTCAGAATCCTCCTCCTCAGCCTATAGGCAAGAACTGGCCTGCACGCTTTATTCAGACCCAGCCAGAGCTGCAGATAAAGTAGAATAGAAAGTTCCATTCACAGCAAGCAAAAAGCGAGGATCCTATTATAATACAGGCCTGGTTTCAGCTTGTACAGAACACGCGCCAGCGCTATGGAATACTAGATAAAGATACCTACAATTTTGACAAGACAGGCTTCATGATGGGTGTAGCTGGAACGTCTAAAGTAGTCACTAGCTCTGACAGAGTAGGTCGAGCAGTGACTATTCAACCTGGCAACCGCAACTGGATTACGACAATAGAAGGCATCAACGCGCTAGGGTGGGCTATTCCACCTTTCATCATCCTATCTGGAAAGCTACACTAGGCAAGCTGGTATAGCAGCATACCTAGCGACTGGGTACTTGCTGTAAGCGACAATAGCTGGACAACAGATAAACTAGGCTTTGACTGGTTGAAGCACTTTAACAGACACACTACGTCTCGTACATCTGGAGCTTACCGCCTGCTTATTCTAGACGGCCATAGCAGCCACGCAACGCCAGAATTTGATCAGTACTATACAGAGCACAAGATAATCAGTCTCTGTATGCCTGCTCATACGTCGCACCTCCTACAGCCACTTGATGTTAGCTGCTTCTCTCCTCTAAAGCACGCGTACGGCTGTCAGATCCAGGAGCTAGCACGCCAAGGAGTCTTCCATATTGACAAAGAAGAGTTTCTTTCTATATACTCAGCTATCCAAAAGACAGTCTTTACAGAGCAGAACATTAGAGCAGGCTTTAGAGCAGCAGGGCTTGTCCCATACAGTCCAGAACGCGTCTTAGAGTTGCTTACTATCGTCCGGACGCCGTCTCCAGCAGAGACAGTAGCTAGAGAGATAGCAGCATGGACAGCAGAGACACCTCATACAGTTGATCAGCTTAAGAAGCAGGCTCAACTTGTTCAGGAATTGCTTCAGCGTCAGTCACAGAGCCCTAGTAGTCAGGCTATTCGACAGCTTGTAAAGGGATGCCAACTAGCTATGCATTCAGCTACTATCCTTGCAGAGGAGAATATTAGGCTTCGTGCTACAAATGAGCGTCGCCAGCGCAAGCAGACGCAGCGCCGACAGTATATTGCCTCTGGAGGCGCTCTGCAGGCTCAGGAAGGTCAATTGCTTGCTGCAGAGGCTGACAGAGTGGCTCAAGAGAGTGAACAGGTTCGTCCACCAGGGCGCCCTCGAGCGCCACCAACGTGCAGCAAGTGTCATGTGCAAGGACATAAAAGGACTCAGTGTACAGTCAGATAGTGCGCATCAAATACACTGATTTTCTATACTATATATTTTGTGGTTGTGGAGCTATTCACCCTAGAAGCGCATGAATTTTGATGGGGTGGCCGGATGACTAGGGAGGCCGGATGACTGGTGGAACACGTTACCGCTAAGTGATATTGTAAGCCCCATGACAGGGCGGATGCCCTAGTCCTCTTCAAGCGACATGAATGACGTTATGGATTACAGTCAACCCAGTCCTCGGTATAGTTACTTCAATTTCAACCACTACAATAATATATCGTATTATTATCTATTATAATCACAGCGACACGTTCTTCAGCAGATCCGCTCTTACATTATTTCAAAATACTGATACACAACCCGGCCATGGCTTCTTCCACAAAACCACATGCTTTCAATCCTGCGAATGTTCCTACCCCGCCACCCACGTATTCACAGGTCTGCGTCACACCATTGCTTCCAACCACTAAGATCGTCACTCTTGCTGGTCAGGTGGGCATCGATCCTTCAAACAATGAGTTGGCTACGACCTTCATCGATCAAGTCAAATTTGCATACCAGAATGTGAATAATTCTCTAAAAGCAGCGGGTGCATCTCCAAGGGACATTGCACATGTCAAGCACTACATTGTCAAAGACACAGGCGACGTGGAATTGGATGGCAAAGACGTGGTCGACAGAGGCTGGGGCAAATTGTGGGTCGAATTCATGAATCACGAAGCGGAGGGCCACCTTCCACCTGACACTGTCTTAGGTGTTGCATCTTTAGCTAAGAAAGATCTGTTGTACGAAGTGGAGGTATTAGCTATAGTAAATGGCTAGGCGACCACGCTATACGAAATGGAAAACGTATACGACCATCGAATTGGCACTTTGTACCAGTAAAGAAAATGGTTCTCAAAACTGCGAGGTTTCAGTATTCCACTGATGCTATTTTTACAAAGAATATTCGATGCATAAGCAACTCCACACCAACTGAGCGTCGCTCGCTAGAGCTACAGTACACATCCAAGGTATTAGATAACCTTGAAAGATTTTCGCATAAGTAACATTAAGTCGTGAAAGGATTGTAAGTATTTCCAGTAGAATCGGCCTCCTCCTTTAACTTCCTGTTCTGCTTCTTCAAGTATGTCTTTGATCCAAATGCCGTGCAGAATGTGAGACCGGCAAACACGATCTGTAGGATCATAGCCATGGTGTAGCGCGGAGCATCTTTATCTGGAAAGAAATACGGAGACATGACGTTGCCGAGATGTCCCATGATGTTGACGATGGCACCACCAGCAGCGCGCTTTTCCGGAGTCTGTGACAGCGAAGATACTGCCCAGGTATATACCAATGCGTTAGCGGAAAAACTGCCGGATGTATACAAAAAGGCGGCCGTATATCGAGCAGCAGTGTTAAGCGTTGCTACTGAAATGATGAAACCAATGATAGAGCAGCAGTTGTTGATCATGATATGGTAACCTCGCTCTTTCTGTCGATCGGAACTCCAGGCGACACCGAAGGAAATGATGGTTCCCAGTACATATGGAGGTGCAGTCAAAAGAAGAGCCATTGTCCTGCTTCCAAGGCCAAATCCTCTGACCATTGTAGGGAAGAAGTTGTTGAATCCGTAGGACGAGGTCATGCAAATATTCATGAAGATGAAGATCTATCGCAAAAATGTTAATGCAGTTCGCAGGCGGGGTATTGGAATGCTTACATAGATCTTCACATCAGTAAGCGCGAGACGCAAGCCCTGCCAGACTGTGGATTCCGTAGACTGTTCCACGCGATCCGCTTCAATACGAGCCACAGCGATGCGGCGCATATCTGCAGTCATGGACCACATTGCGCCGCCGTTCGACGAGTGTGGATAGTTTGGTAGGACGAAGTATGCCGTTAGAGCAAAGAAGGCACTTAGAGCAGCTTCCAACTGGTGGCATTCGTCAATGTCTTATTCTTCTAATTCAAGGTTGAAGAACGCTTACGATGAATAGCCATTGCCAGCCCTTGATTCCGGCGAGATCTGTCATACCCGCAAATACTCCCGCTGCGATGAGTCCAGAAAACGCTTGTGCCAGGACCAAACCAGAATAGAGAAGAGCAGTACGCAGAGCAAGTTCTCTTCTGGTGTACCAGCATGACATCAAATACACAGCCTGTTGATGTTGAGCTATCGTATGTTGAGGATGGGAAGTAGCTCACTTACACCGGGAAAAAGAGGTGCCTCAATGACTCCGAGTACGAACTGAACCGCATAAAGTTCACCAGGAGTCTTCACAGCTGCAGTTGCAGCTGATACTCCGGACCAGAGGATAGCACAGGTTGGCAGATAGATCGCAGGTCGGACTCGGGTGATAAGCATGTTCGATGGCAGTTGTGCCAACATGTAACCAATGGTGAGAATTGCGACTGCTGTGCTATAATCCGTATTTCCGAGCTGAAGGGTCGCCTCAAAATCGGTATCCAGACGTGCTTGTCTATAAAAGTTAGTCTCTGAGCCTAAACCATGCAAGCTATTTTTCCGTACGCGATGTTGGTGCGATTCAAGTAATTGAACATGTACAAAATCCAGAGTTGAGGAAGTAATGTCATGTCCAGTCTTCGAACCACCTTCCTCTCCAGAGCCTGATAATCCGGTATACCAAGAGACGCAACTAATTGATCCCTTGGAATTTCGACCTTGCCCTTCAACTCCTCTGACATATGAGTTGCGACGGGCTTGATCGTCGTATCCTCGGTCATCTCCATCGCAGTTCCCGGCGCACCACCGTGAACGCCCTCACGACCAGGTCCGGAATCCGGGGCTTTCTCGCTTGCCATGGTGAAAATGTACTGATATGTCAAGGGGAAAAAATCGAGAAGCTGTTGGTTCAAGGTGGAAGGAAGGTCTATCTTTATAGATGCTTATTTCCCCACCTTTCCCCGGATGGGGGCCCGCTCCCCGGCATTATCTCAAGATTTTGTAGATGTAGTGGATTTGTCCCCCCATACTGGGGCACTGAAAATGATCATCCCACCGTACTGCTCGTCGAAATTTTTCCTATTGTCAGAAACGTACGAGATGATTGCCAAGTTGCTCCACTGGCAGTGCCATTGCACCGACGACGAGCCCGAAGTACTACCGGACACCTATCGCCTAGACATAGTCAAGAGATGACAAGATACAAAGGCTGTTGTTGGGAAATGATCGATTCAGGGTGTGGAGTTCTGAATGTCGCGGTGTGGTAGTTTGGCCAAGAGCCCAAGATGTGCAAGGTCCAGCCGAGCCGGAGAAGTTGCCGAGCGCCTCACTTGACGCCTTCTGCGAGGCAGAACGAGCGTTGCCAACCTTTGTTTCGACGTCAAATCTTCCTCGTCATCTCATCATGGAATGGGCTCGTGCCTTGGCCAGCACGGGTGGGATATCCGACTGTGGATCTATCCAGCATCGCCCCGAGTCGGATTCTCCGTGTGGGATGGCGAATCGGCCATCCCTGGCGACGTCGGAAGCTGCCTTGTGAACGGCATTGGACGAAACGAGTGAACATGATCCACTCAGCGCTCTTCAGCTTCTTCCGACGCCCAGTGGATACTAATCGTGTTGGCCTTCCAAGAACCATATACAAAGGCCGAGTCGCAGCATGTGGACCCTGCCCAGGAACGAAGATACTGCGCGGTTTCTTCCCTTCCGACTTATTTTCTTGCTTAAGCCTGCTATCGTTGCAACTCCAGGTTGGCGTCACTGTTGCTCCCTTGATAATTTTCATTGTCTTTCTCCGTGGAAATTTTACAAGTCTGATACTCGTACGGCTCACGAACACCCCATGGGGATACGGGTGCGAAATGCTACTGGACGGACAAGCGATCGGTTTCTTTCCGGAACAGCGCGCGGGATGAGGGACAGAAAGACGTAAGAGTCTACTACGAAGTACACCTAGTACTTGTCCTTCTTCCGAGATGCGCACCGCGGCCGACGATACACTAATCGTGCTATATAAACTAGTAACCCGTTTTATGTATCAGTCTTCCTTCCACTCTAGAAGTTATGATTGCCATTGGAATAATGTGAATGCAGTATATTTCTATCAAGGTAATCGTTCTTACGTCCATCTCCAAGCAATCACACCGCAGCACTAACGTCGATTCTCATTCACTGTTGAGTTATAACGATCTTCAATTAGAGGGCAATAACCCCTCACTGCAGATCACCGCTGTGTTTGTTCCGTATGAGTTCTCCAAATGTGCGATTCAATGTTGTATCTCTACTGCTTCATTATCTACCTTGATTTGGACTCGAAGAGAATTATTTTTGCCAACGCTTCTCCTTAGACGGTGTGACATGTAACATCTGAATTGTTCACATAGCTTCAAGCTTGTGAGAACAATCTGCAAAACACAGGAAACGTCCGAGAAACCCAGAACTCCAACCCGATATTCTATCTATCGGTAAAGCACCATCTAGATAGTGGCAATTTACTCTCTTCTTGAACTTAGATTGCAATGGCACTTACCGAACATTTTCAATTGCAATCCAAAATAGTAGTTGTTCTTTACCTTTGCGGTATTGAGGGCTTCATCGTCTTTCTCCAGCAGGAGACCCGTTGTGATGGCATTCAGCAACGAGTCACTCTGCGGCACAAACAACTTCTTTCTACACGATGTAGCACAGATCATGAGCCTAAGTAAATCTCGCTCCGTATTTCTCTCACTGTGTGACATCAGGCGAACTTATGCTTCTTTGTATTCTCCATGATCACAGATTAATCACAAATGATTGGCTGATTTCGTGAGCACCAGATCTCACATAGGACTAGCCTATCGAACTATAGGTCGGCCATATTGTGCTTTGACTAAAGAGATGTGTTTACTGGTGTAACCACACTTCACTGGTGTCTAAGTACTTCTATACCATACTAACCTCGGGTGGCGGCGGTGGTATGATTGCACTTATAACGTGAAGAATAAGCAGGCTATAATTGTCGTACTCATTGCACACAGAAGCTGAGTTTGACCTTGTTCTAGGCTTTCTAGACACCTATGTTCTAATCAGATAGAAGTGTTGCAATTCACTTATGTAAGGTGCTGGACTTGTAGGTTCGCTACCGGCCTTGGGTGAACTGCATGTCAGCTTTACTAAGCCAGCCACCACCTATTCTTAACCCGCGTTAGATAAGCGATTCTACCTCAACTAGCAAGAGCTCCAGCCTGTAAAACGCCAAATTCACCATTGAATCGATTTCTCGCTTAGCTCCGCCAAATTTTCCGAACGATGGCTGCGACTAAACCTGCGAGCTGGACAGTCATCAAAAATCCTCTGACTAAAAGCGACTTGGTATTTCCTCGGTCGTCAATCTATCGAATGATGCATAACGACGGTGAGAAACTCTTCAAAGACGGCGTTTCTTATGTTTATTTTGGGTGCACTCGATCGTTTGGCATGGTTGCGCATACGCAGGGTAGTCGGACATCGCGTCTGTCTATATGTATGCTGCGATGTTCCGCGGATGGAGGATTCCCTACCAACTCTATCACATATCAAGATCGTTATACAGTTGTCATCAATTCTTAAATTCGTAATCATCTTCGCTTAGACGATTAACCCTATCCCCAGCATTATGTATGACGATTGTCCCGACTATGTACCATTCGCGAAGTATGATTGGACGTTTGAACGAACTGGTCCACCTGCATGGAAGTAAGTCAGGTTTTGCGAACTGTTAGTCACTATGCTCAAACATTCCGTAGTCCTGCAGCATACTGTTTGATCGCTGCCTTCTGCGCCGTCGCTTATTGGATGAGCATCGAGCTTCTCGTCCTAGTATACGTTACCTTCAAACGACACACTGGGATATATTTTTGGAGCATAATTATCACTACGATTGGTATCATTCTCCAAACGACTGGCTATCTCATGAAGGAGTTCGCACATGACAGCCCAAGGGTCCTCACCACCATCATCTGCAAAGTGGGCTGGGTTTCCAATGTCACCGGTTTCGCCATTGTGCTTTGGTCTCGTTTACACTTGGTTGTAAACAACCCTCGGGTTCTCAAAGGCATACTGGCCATGATCATCATCAACGGCATCGTCATGCACACCCCAATTGTCATCTTCGAGTTTGGTCTAATCTCCAAACATCATAATGTGTTCATACGTCCCATGGAGATTATGGAAAGAATACAACAAACCGTATTTTCCCTACAGGAGACTATTATCAGTGGTCTTTATATCTACCACACCGCCCGTTTCCTCAACGGTGGATACGCGAGTCGCACCCGGAACGTTGTACGATTACTAGCCAGCGTACAGGCTCTTGTCATCGCCCTGGATGCTGGCTTGACGGCGTTTGACTACAAAAACATGTTGACACTGAAATGTTCGATCCATCCTTTTGTATATGCGCTAAAGTTGAAACTTGAGTTCATTGTCTTGAATCAGTTATTGGCCATCGTTAAGAAAGGCCTCGCGCCTGGCTTAATGGGACTTCTGAGCGATTCGAACGCATCGTCGTCATCCGATGCACACATCAATAGGACTTCATCCCCTGCGGCGGCCAGTTCGGATGTCGAAAAGGGAAAGGGTCCGGTTGCCTTCATCACGAAACCGGCTATACTCAATCGATCTACCACCTCATCTACGGAAACGAGCTCAGTCGGTGCTGGCGTTGATAGCGTCGTGGTATCCCCGGCAGCAGCAGTCGCCTTAGCGATGGCTCGTGAGGAGCAAGATTTAATCGAGGTTCTTGGAAGACCAGATGATACGCTCACAAAAACCGTCACTGGAATGACAGATGTGGAAAGACAATATCTCGGCAGATATGATGGCTAGCGCAAATTTCATTTTTAGGTGGCTTTGTTTTTTTGTCACGATGTACTCTGCTTGATATCCCTCTCTTCCTTTGTTGAGCGACGATCTGCTTTTTCTTTTTGCTCTATCAAAATTTTATTTGCAAGCCGCTTTGTGACTATTGAAAAGTTCATTTTGAATAGTTTTATCACTAACATCCCTCACTATGTAGCAAGAAGTACTCTATAGCAAGAAAATTTAGAAGTACTTAGACTTTAAAGTAGTATACTTTTATTTATATCTCAATATTTATACTATACTATTTAAAATAGCTATTATAATTTTTTTAAAGTTTTTTTAATACTACTTTTAGTATTATTAATATTATTATTACTTTTATACTGTAAGGCCTCGTTGTTAGTGTGGCCCATATCGGCACACTGTGGTGCTTTGAGTGACGGACTCTAGTCAGGTGACCTAGTCCTTGGCTAGGCTAGTCATCCAACTCTATATCCCCTCGGATCGCTGCATGTTGGAGACATCAACGATTCGTCTATCCTTAGAGGGTACCAATGCTATCTTATTGCAGTCTCTCTACTGCTTGTTTGTTATTGTGAACATTACGCATCCTCGTGACTATCTAAGGCCTCTTTGTAGACCTTGTGACCCTTACATATACTTAATTTATAAAAAAGTTTATATTTTAGTAAAATAGGTTTTTTTTGATAGTACTACTATAAAGCTTTTATTACTTTATAATACTTATAATAGTACTATTTAAGCTTTAAAACTTTATTATAATTCTTAAAAGTTATTACCAGCTTTATATTTACTATTATATATAAATTTATATAAAGTTTTAATAAATATACTAACTTTTAGTTCTATAGCTTTATAATCTAACTTAACTTTAGCTATACCTTTAGTTAACTAACTTACCTCTTATAGAATTTGCCACCTTACAAGGTTAGTGTTAGAGTAGTTTAGCTGTCCTCCCTGCTAATGGTGGCGGTACCGTGTGCATTACTAGAAAACTTGTGACGCGAGAATCCCGCCTTCAAGCACGCCTATTTAGCCGCGCTGAGCAGCTTCTGTTGGAGGCAACCAGTTAGGTGTCGGGCAGTAGCCGACCGGTGTATGTTTGGGCACATGACTCGCCAGTATTCGCTTGGTATATAGCCGGCCCTTTGGCCTTGCTCCTTAATCAACACTCTTTCACACCAACAGCTTTGCCCTGCCTCCTGCCTCACCATCCTCCAATGGCTCCGTGGAGGTGTTCCGCCTACTTTTGATGTTACCTAGCATCGAGATTGAAATCCACGTATCATCAATAGAACAAAGATTTTGTGCTTATGCATTGTGTGTGACAGCAATGGCACGCGCAGTCTCAACAGAAAACTTGCAGACAGTGTGGTTTCGTTCGCATTATATTGCTTTATTTAAATGAAACCCAAAATTGAACCTTTGAAGCGCAAACACGAGTAGCAAAGTCGTCGTTCCTTATGACCGGTGTGTGCTGACAGTTCTTACATCCCTGGGGGAGGAGAGAAATAGTATCGGCTGAAAACGAACTATTTCCGATCGTGGCTTGTGTTTGCAACTTAAGGGTGATAGGGAAGGGTTTATCAATGATCCTTCTGAAAGTTTCTCCTTGAAATCCCTCCATTGTTGCGTGGTTGCAATTCTTGGATGTGGAACAGGGTTCACGCAAGACAAAATATGACTTGGTGAAGTTGAGTCCCTTTTGAAGCTTTGTCGCCGAATAACCTCTGTCGTCGACAAGGTCTATTTTCTCGATGCAAAAGAATATGGCCTCTGTGCAATCTACTGTACACAGTTCAACATTAACCTCTTTTGAGATGAAGCCATACACTTCTCGAGGTAAGATCTCATAGTCGCACCGTCCAGTAGAAGAGTCGTCGTCGATGGTCGGGAGTGCTCGGATGGCTTCAGCGGCGTTCACCTCATTTGACTCGTTCAGACGCTCCCAGTGACTTTCATCGATTTTTATGAGATATTCCCACAATGGAACTCTAGGCAGACAGCTATGGACCGTGAAATCTACCCCAGAATCCACCAGGCTGGGCTCGATAACTTCGGTATCGTCAATTATGAGGGCGCCATCTTGGATGAAAAGGTCTAACTCTTCTTGAATTGCGGTTTCCTCTACTACTGACTCGTGGATAGTCTTCAGGGTATCGTTTTGTGTGGGCACCATTGCGAGGCTAGGTTCGACATCTTCGTTTTGGAGACGGCTCTCTGCTGCCTCCAAGAAAGTTTGCACTACGCCTGTTGATAGTGGTGTCGATTGGTCCCCAGTTGCGTGAAGTATTGCCGAAGAATCATCTTCCTGGAAAAGGATACCCCTATCCTTATTGTTCTGACACTCTGGATCGACTGCTTGGTTATATTGTTTCATTTTTGGATCCCTGTCAGCCAACTGAACAGAAATGACACGTTTTCTGCGCCGACTTTGGTCGAAGAACTCGTCTATTTCTTGACCTCGCCGTCTTAATTCACTCAGAAGGTTCTCCCCCATACCCTGAATCAGAGCTTCAGTGCGGCTATGTTGTTGGTCAACTGAATCTTGGTGTGTTGCATTACAGGACAGCGATATAGCCTGCAGAGCGAGAATAAGCGATGATTTTGCAAACTCAACACCATCGATCAATTCTAGAATATCCTCCTCCTTCAAAATATATACCAATCTGTCGCGGAGTTTCCAAAAGAGACTCTTGATTTTTGTCCGCTTTGTCTTTTGCGGATGTTCAATTTTATTCAGAACATCTTGTGCGATTGTTACAATATGCTCGAGCCGTGAGTTGCAATGCTCTAGAAGGGTTTCGGATTTGCCATCGATAGTCACTTTGAAGGTGTAAGAGTTGGAGGTGGTCCGGTTGACTTCCTTGACAGCTGTTTGGATCTAGGAGGATTAGACTCCACACATGCATGGCTTACACGTTCTTACGCAGTGAAGCATTTCCAAGCCGTCACAATATCTTCTCCACCCATCTACATGTTTAAGCTTCGACGTCAAACGCCTGAACTTCACCACGAAGTCCGCAATCGTTATTCCGCTGGCCAAAACGCCGATGACAACCTCCGCCATGATGTCGGGTGCTGGGGATGGGGCTGTCGGGCTGAGAACGGGATGAAGGAGATGAAGAAAAAGAAAAAGAAAACAAAAATTCTTATCGCAGCCAACTTTTTATAGGAGGCTGAGGCAACGATACAAGGCTGAGGCAACGATACAAGGCTGAGGCAACGATACAAGGCTGAGGCGTCAATTCGGGCCATCTATTAGATTCACTAATCGGTGAAATGCCAAGAGCCTCGCTTATTTTCATCAACCTATCTGCTCTTTGCAGTGAGCTAGGAAGTGGATTACTATATATATTTACTTCTAAAAAAACTATAATTAGTAAGTAAAAGCTAAATTTATAAAAATTTTATATTATAATATTATATTCTAGTATTATAGATGCTTTATTAAGTACTATTACTCTCTTAATAATACTAAGCCATTATATTTATTAATTGATAAAATACTAAGATTAAGCAAAATAAAATTTCATGAAGTAATAAAGCTTTATAGTAGTACTATTAAAAAAAACTCTATTTTACTAAAAAATAAACTTTGTTATAAATTAAATATAAAAGTAATAATAATATTAATAGTTCTACTAAAAGTAGTATTAAAAAACCTAAAAATTAAAATTTTTCTTGTAAAGACTAGATAACTTTTATATTAAATAGGATAAGTAAGTGAGTAAGTGTCTCCTCTTAGGAACTAAATAAGTAAATCCCTCTACAAGACCTACTAGAAAAACCTATCTCCATTTCCAGCCGGAATTACAGCTACAAACCTAAGAAAACCTAGGAGTAGAGGTAGCACCCCCTACTCCGGCACAATACTACTTTAAAGTTTAAGTACTTCCAATTTTTCTTGCTATAGAGTACTTCTTGCTATATGGTGAGGGATGTTACATCTCCTATAGGTGATATTTATATTGCTTTTCTACTCTACGCAGAGTTTGGTGAATGATGATCACCCTCAATACAACAGTCCAAATCCTGATTCATGCAGGGCCAGTGGCATTTACAAGTGGCCAATTGATACCCTTATCTGCAGCACCAGTGTTTCCGAGGCCTGCACATGTGTAAAAGCCTACTGGATTGTTGTTCGTCGCGCGCATATATTGAAGGTCAATGCATTGCTCTGATGATTTGATTAGCTTGAATCATTGTAGAGCGCTGATGAAGGGATATACATACGCGGCGCTTTTGATGCTTCGATTGCAATTCTGCCATCGGCTAATGCCGTCCATTTCTGTCCTACTTCTGTATCCGAGCAGTTCTTAATGGAGATGGCAGCCATGTCCTTCCAGTTACCTGTGAACTCTTAGTAAAATTCGCGATACACTCCAAACGAATCCATAGACATACTCTGCGCACCGCCATCCATGCAAAGTGTTGTATCTGCGAGCTGAATCTTTGTTTGGTTGGCTTTGATGTACCAATGCTGTTCTGGTTTATCATTCCTTGTTTGACTATCGTCGTGATGAGTGGGTTTGATCATGACCTTCAGAACAACAGCGCTTACACAACCAATGTAGCTCCAGAAGTACGCGTTTTCGGTACCACCACAAATTTTGCATCCACTTTTGATGTAATTAACACCCGGCGGTAACCTTCCGGAATCGTTTGGGCGAAACCTGTTGCCGCGATTGCGAGCGCGAAAACAGTAGTAACGAGCATATTTGAACTAAAACTGTGTCTCTCTCAAGCTTTGAACAAGTGAAATGAAGAAATACCAAGCACAAGTAAGCTGTGTGGGAGCAGCAGGTTATATGTGGCCGGATGCATACCCCCATGTCCATGCAATGTCGGCAGATCTACAACTGAGTTAAAGATCGCGGGGTATAATCTGATACTCGTGTTAGAAAACAATTTGGTCAAATTCGTAAACGACATTAACAAATCTGGGGTCTCCCAAATTCAAGTTTACCACCAATCTACAACTTCGGCTCACCCCGGCTTCTTGCCACTAGCCCCACCAGAGCACTATAATAAATTGATACGAATAACCCGCGGGTTGCAAAGGCTACATCGGTAGTTTTGTTAAAAAATGGCCCCCGACGACACATAGAAGCCGTCATCTGTGTATGATCTATCCGATATTGGTGCACGGCCAGGCCAATGAGCCACGCTAGCGATGAGTTTTCTTGGATTACAATTTCGCCGTGTTAGTTCAGCGCTGAGGGAAAATGGTTCGGATGGCTCATATCGAATAGTCAAATGTCGTGTCACGGCAACTGTTCTCTTAGTTTCGATGAGCAATGGAACTACTTTGCAAGTTATTACTGGATCTACACGGCCCTCTTAAAAATGCTGGTTCTTTCCATCCGTAACAATAAGGAATCTAAAAAGTAGGAACTTCTCTCTGTCATTTGTGTTATAGATTTTCAAAAGAACTTGTACCGGAAATTCTGATGTAACTATTGCAGACACGTGTCGATGCTCGTCTTGTTTTAAATATAACATGCAAATGAAACAAGCATTCGACCCGGAATCAGTAAACATATCTCATGCATGTCATACTACTCCAGGAACTGATTATGAGTTTCCCGGATTGGTCGGGGGCTGCACTTCTGATCACAATTCCAGGATTTAGCGATGACGGTGCAACAACGACTAAATTTCATTTCGGCATACTGTACCATATAAGCAATGTACAATGGAAACCTAGCCAATATTGAAAGCCTATTCTAGCTATAGATTATTGCTAACTAATATCCATACTTTTCTGACCTCTTTTATCCGCCTTCTCCAGCTCTGAAAATATTGTTTTGCTTGTTCAACCAATTCCTTCGCCGAGTCGCAGTTTTCATTCATCTCGGCTAGGCTACTTGTCGCAATCATTTCTGTTTCCTTTCCCATCTGGGCCGCTCTCGCCAAAATTATGACCATTTCAGTCGGTAACTTATCTAAAGCATCTCTATAAATCGCCAGCTTTGCGTCCAAGATCAAAGATGGCCTGGCATTCGAGCTCAATCCCCTCTATGTCAACTGAAATCTTTTGGTCGGAGTAGGCGAATTTTGAGTCCAATTGTGAGAGTTTACGCTTGGCTCTACGGTAGCCTGCCCATAAATCATTGATAGCGTTTGCATTTTTTATGAGCTCGCGTTGAAGATCCGAAAATAACTCCGACGCCGGAGTAAGCGTCAGTGGCTCTCCATGAGGTGAACACATCTTTGTATACCTACCAAATCTGATACACATCCGATAATGATTCGAAAGTTAATGTAAGTGTCAGAGTTTGTGGAAAGCAACTTATACTTAAGAATATGTGGCCAAATTGGATTTCACACGAAAGTGGTGTGTAGTATTCCGTGAATAGAATTGTCTAAGACACTGGTAACTCCATTGGAAAGTAGTGAACGGACCTAGATTCTGAATATGAAACCATTATATGCGCCTGGCAATTTTGACACGCAACACAATGAAGGAGTGTGTACCATGACAATGGATTGATCGTGTCAACCTGAATCGTTCTTCACGTGCTTGGTAGCGTTTCCCAAAGAATTGAATGCTATTGCATAACAACATCAGTCTGTAGCTGTGTTTGTTACAATGAATTACGCCGGCCCGGTATTGCAGCCTAATAACCTGGAAAGACATTATTCAACTCTCCTGCACCCTAACTTGAAAGCTGCCGTTCCAAAGAGAGCTGTCGAACTGCCCAGGCTGATAATTGTGTCCCGCCTACAGGTTTAGCAAAGGCGCTTTCAACTAGCGAATCCAAGGTGAAACTTGCCGCCAAAAGACAATCAAGTCATTGCCATCACTGCTGTCGTGAATAGAACATCGAACGTGAATTGAGTGATGCTATCGTTGATAGATGAATGTCTCTCGGTCAGTTCCCATTTGAAAGTTGCAATCATCGAATCCTTCCGCTCCAAGGTGCCGATCATCCGAAAAGTTCCATCACGGGCACTATCCTAGCTTCCAGAGCTAGTGCTGTGAACTAAATCCTTCTCCCCGCCTAAAATTCATATCATATCTAAGAACGTTGCGTCGTCGTAGCTGGTTCATCCCACAAACTCGCCAACAGTTTCCTCTCACCCTCCCAAGGCTCTCTCGCATGCTGTACTGTGAAGTTGTCTAGAAGCACGACATCGCCTCTAGTCCAACTCACGAGAGCCCTCGTTTCGTGAATGATTTTTACTGCCGTCTCGAAATATTGCTGCGGTATAAGGCCATCGTCTCCATAGAACGCGGGTGGCTGATAATGACCGTCTCTATTGATATGCGGTGGGAGTAGCGTCCCTGCATCGACCGCATTCAAGAACCGGCTCACTATGTTATTAAAGAAGGCAGTTTCCCCAGTGAGTGGGTGATGTCGAATCGCAGGGAGATGTTGCCAGATGCGTAAATCGCCGAGGAGGTTCGATTCAGATTGGTTCTCCCATTGCCAGCTTGCGGTCGGGAGTCTTTGAATTTCGGTCTCAATCTTTTGTCGCGCTGTCTCGGTATCGTCTGTATCAAGCACCTTGGAGCCATATGCCTGTAGGACTGTGGTACCTGGGGATGAGGTCTGATCACGGGAACCATTTACGAAAAACAGTTGGTATTTTACACCTTTGGCTTGGAGCGCGTCGATGAACTCGGGATGTATAGCCTTGAGCTTTTGATACAGAATCGCAGAATTATTGATGGGAGTTTCCCCGCCTGCGGTGGGGGCACTGTGGCAGTAGAAAAAGACGTACGCTGGGTAATGGGGGCTCAAGCCGAATTCGTTGTGAGGATAGACAGGTTTGGTATTCGGACCTTCATTGGCCGTGGCGACGTTCTTTGCAAGAACAGTGCGACGCACAGGGTTCCCGATGTCTTCGTGTGGAACGTATCCGAAAGCATGTGCGAATTGGGAGAATTCGTCTGCATTTTGAAGATTGAGGTCTTGAAAATAGATGCCACCATGTGCATTCAGTAGTGTCCGGATCTGTCCTGACTGTACTAGTCGTTTGATGTCTTCAATTTTCTCGGGTAACGATGCATTTGAACTGGATGGCTTCAGCGAGAGAGGAAATGTTGTGTTTCTCGGAAACGGTTCAGGTAATTGGACGGCAGGGGCATAACGAGCGGTCTGGAAGATTGGTGGCGCTGGTATGGAACCCATTCTGGCTCGATGTCTCGAACGATAGCAAACGTTGGAACTCTTAATCCTGCCTAGGGGGACCTCGAGTGGCTTTCGAGAAGTGTTTATGGTGTTTCGCCCGAGACTGTGGACCATATACTCTGCAACGGATGCTTGAAGCGTCGCCACATGGCACAATGTGCCAGCAGTCGCCCTTATCGGAAACAAATACCAGATGGCATAATCATACCCCTGCAAGCACGTTGTCGATAACACAAATGTTTCCTGACTCGAAGTCCCACGTTTTCAATGCGACGATGGCAAATGCAAGACTTCGCATCGAGTCCAGACGACAAGGTATGCGATGCTGCAAGCGCGAATCTGGCACCGTTGGCGCATAACCGAGCCGTGGAGGTTGTGTGGCCATGGAAGCGTGAGAGTTGGAGGATGGAATAAGGTTAAATAAGGTTAGGGTGGACATCTGGGACGGTGTGTTGGGTGTCGCTAAACCACTAGCCCGGATCGCCTCATCGCATCATCCCATGACGAGATGATGCCAACGGGCCCGGCAACGATGAGTTTGCTCTCACCGAGCGAATGATCGCGTTGGAGATTATCAGTTGCAGAATCTTTCCAAGCGCGATGGCGGAACATTGTCGGAAATAGAAAGTGGAGGCTCGATGGAAACCAGTATTAAGAGAGCGACATGGTCCTTTGACATTGATTTTTCCAGTCAACCACCTATCTATCCAAGGTGCTGTATTCGTCGACATGGCTTCGAAGAACGTGGACACGGAAGTGGCAGATGTGCAGGCGGCACCAAAGCCCGTCTCGCGTTTTACCCGCTGGTATCGCAGTCCGTTGTTCAATGTCATTATTGTTGGGTTGATCTCTTTTACACAGCCCGGAATCTGGAATGCGTTGAATAGTAAGACACAGCTCGAATGCTAGGTTCCAATCACTCGTTGACTGAATTCGCAGACACCGGTGCCGGTGGCCAGCAAGAGCCATACCTCGTCAATGGCGCCAACTCACTCACGTTCGGTATCATGGTATTTGGATGCTCAATCTTTGGTATTCTTGCCAACAAGTACGGCCTGCGCCCCGTCCTTATTTTCGGAACTCTTGGTTACGCCCCCTACTCGGCAGCATTGTACGTCAACAACCGCTATGGCACTGAATGGTTCGTCCTCTTTGGTGGCGCAACCTGTGGGCTTGCGGCTTCCGCACTCTGGGCATCGGAAGGCGCCATTGCACTTGGCTACGCAGATGTCAAGGACCGAGGAAAATTCACCGGCATCTGGCTTGGTCTTCGGGAGCTTGGCCAGCTTATTGGGTCTTCGATCCAACTCTCTCTGAATTCCAAGGACGGAGCACGAGGGAAAGTTGGTTACAACACCTATCTCGTCCTGATTGGTCTCCAATGTCTCGGTCTTCCTCTCGCACTACTCATTTCTCCGCCGCAGAAAGTCATTCATCGAGATGGTCGAGTGATTCCCGACCCCACCAAAGGCAAAGCAGTAATGAAGGAGTTTCATAAATGGTTGGCACTGCTGAAGAAGAAGGAGTTCCTCTTCTTGATTCCGATCCTTGTGGGGTTCAATTGGAACGGCACTTACCAAGGCATTTACCTTACGAGATACTTTTCTGTCAGGGCTCGAACTCTCGGAGCATTGACCTCAGGAATTGCTGCGACTGCCGCAAACATCATCTGGGGTTGGGTGTACGACTTGAAGTTTGTTAGCCGTCCAACCCTGGCCAAGATTACCTGGTCCATCTTCTCTGTCATCATGCTAGCACTCTTTGCCTGGCAAGTTTCGAACGAGCAACTGTATTCTCATGCAAGTCCCAAGGTAACACTTGATTGGGCTAAACCCGGGTTCGCGCGTGGTTTTGCGGTTAATGTTCTATTCCGGTAAGTTGCTGCATTCCAAACTCACCACAATCCATTCATTGACGAATCTCTAGTTTCATGAACGAATCACATTACATGTTCGTTTATTGGATCCTTGGTACCTTTTTTGACGATATCGAGACTTTGACACTCGCCGTGGGCCTGATGCGGTCCTTCGAATCCGTTGGTTCTTGCTTGTCTTTTGGTATCGGCGCTGCAAAGGTCAAGCCCATGGTCAACTTGATCATTGCATTTGTCATGTTCGCAGTGACGATTCCATCAACATTCGCTGCAACATTCCTTGTCCCGGAACGGCCTGTTGACCTTCGTAAAGAGGAAGAGGATGATAGCTCATCGCTGGACACTAAGAAACCGATTCCGCCGATTGCAGCAGCCGATCCTGCCAATATTTAAGTTGATAGACATTTAGAGTGTGTTAGCATGTAGATAAATCTATCCATTCCGTTGCATCTTCGTTTAGGATCTAGCAACATCACTTATACTGTCTTGAATCACATTAAATTCGTATAAAATATTCACACTACCTCTCTCAAACCTATTTCTGCACGACCTTAGGAAAAGTTTAAAAGTAGGTAGATTGATTTACAGTGGTAGTGGTCCGTCGCCTAATCAGAGCGCTCAATCCAGATTCCAAGGCATATTCTATAAACGAAAGGAGTGCGTTCGTTTGCTTTCCTTATACAAGTCATGTCAAGGTACACGGAGAGTCGTGAGTGTTTAAAAGTTAATGTGCATTTGTTAACTTTTCCTATATAACTACCTTAACGGGTGAAATACAGCTTCTGCAAAACAACCCAATTCATCCAAGGCCACAGAAACACCAAACTTAGGAAAATGGCGACCTCAGTGTAACTCCAACCTTGCTCATTGCGAGTCGCACCTGGGATAGTAGCTGTTGTGATTAAAGAAGATGATTGAATGTTTGCCGAGACGTTTTGATTCCTTTGATCTGTGAAACTTTCATCAGCACCCTGCTTGCCCTGGGGGTAATCATTCTGAGGAGCCGCACTGTCTTGTTTTTTGACACTCGCATCTGCCTCAGCCGCTTTGATGACAGGAGTAGATAACGGGCCACCATCTGAGACCTTTTCTTTCTTTTGATCTGGGGGACATGTTCCGTTCGGTGGGGTTTGGGCGCTAAGCCCGTCCATGAGAAGTTCGATCTGAGCTGCACAAGCCATCCCACCTTGCTTATGCAGAGGTTTTTCGTTCAGAACAGCTTCAGTATCTTTTGGATTAATAAAAGGCGCCTTCCTGGACGCCGCGGGGCGGCACCCAGGACTGTTGCACAAGGCATGCCATACATATTCCCAATAATGTCTTGGGATCTCAGCTACTTCTTTCACAATGGCGGAGCTATTCTTGAGTGCAGTGAATTGAATTTGGTTGAAGATCATGATAGGAAAGTCACCTCCTTCAATATCTGCACACTGGTTATCTAGGGACATGATTGTTGGGATGGTTAAATCTAGCGCCCTAACTGTTTGGAATAGAATTCTTAAAGCCTGCAAGATCGGATCATTGGGCAGACTGGTGGCTTTTTGAACTACTGAGAGCACAGCATCTTCAAAAGTTGTTTCATCGTTGTCCATATCCTGAAATATAGTATGTGGATGTGGTCGATCTTGTGACAACGTACTACTCGAGTTCCTTAATAAATTGGTAGACGTCGCATCTGTCAAGAACGACTCATGGTCCTTGCCATTTGAGTTTGTGGTATGCGGCCTTGAAGTATCGTAGGATTGAGGAGATGTTTTGTTCGCATCCTTCGTATCGTCCACTGAGTCGATGGCTGAAAGAAAACTAAGCATTGTGTGGGGCTTTGATCGAGGTAGGGATAAACCATCGTTCACTCTATCCGTGTCTTTTAATGCATCGATGTGGTACTGGGCCTTCACTTCCATCTGTGATGGTAAGAATCTCTCGATCTTTTTGATAAATATCAGTCCCGGGTTATTTGGTTCATCCGTGTAAGTCTTCATGGAATATATTCCCCTTGTTTGCGTAGCCATTCTTAAGTAGTATGCCAGCGCTTTGTGTAAATATTTTTTGGTGCGGAAAACAATGTTGCATGCCATGGAGGCTTGATCTAGGATAACTGAATTGAGGAGCTGAGTCTGCTTAGTAGGAAGTTGGAAGATGGTATAAGCAAACGCATCGGTTTTACTCGGACTCTCATCTTGGCTGCTTCTGAGGATTGTTCGACCGTTGACCAGTTTTAAATAAGAATTGCCAGGGTATAGTACAGGCAGTTCGCTGAGCTCTGATTGTATCGCGGAATCAGGATCACTATGTAGAGACATGTGCACGTCCAGCAGCAACTTCCTCATCTTTTGAACCTCAGAATTAGCGTCTTGATTCTTTTCTGGCAAAAGAGTGCTCCGTAAAAGTAGTATCAACCTTGGAGAGACGACGTTGAGGACATGGAACTCGGTATAGCATGTTTCAATCTTTCTTCCTGTTTCCCGGTCGACTGAATAACTGACTGGCCCTTCGTACACGCTGAAAGCATTGTCTGTTAGGATGAATTCATCCGATTGGTCTGAGGGTGTAGCAAATGCCATATACATCGTATCATAGTGTATTACGAACCATTCCGCGTCTGGGGGATAAATGCTTGTTCTGAGCTTTTCTCGCCAATTTTTCCCTGGGCTCATATCAAGGCCAATGATCTCGCACAGATTATGCAGCCAAACATCCAGAGGTCGTTTAAACCCCTTCTCTCGCATGTACGGCCGGAATATATGTTTGTCGTCAGAGATGTAGCCCTCTGGGGTTTGGTAGTTGAACCGCTTGAAGAAGATGGGACTGCGATACTTCATGACGAATAAGAACTTGCGAAGAGTGTCTTTTTCTTCTCGCGTGATGGAGACTGTGTCAATCTCCTTCATCTGTGCAGCGATGAATTTTTTAATGATGTAGGCAGCCTTGCCCTCTAGCTTGCTTAGCTTTTCCTCCACAATGTTCTGCTCCTTACGTGTGAGTTTGTTATCGCCATTGTACTTGTACATGTTCGTGATCCCGAATATGTGCTTCACTGGTAGCTCTACTATCTTCGGAGGCGACGAGTCCAAGGTAAGGCTGTGCACCGCCGGGTCGCCTAAGTATAGTCGCAGTGATGAAAAGTCAATCTTTGGTCTGCGCTTTTTTTTTTTCTTGACAGCTTCAGGTCCAGTATATGGGTGAGAAAAGTTCCGAAGCAAGAACTGTGGTATATAATGCTGGTATTGAGTGTCTGGGGGGTTCGCCATGATCGTTGCTAAATAACGTCGGGATCACAGCAAGCGTGAAGTGGGGGATAGTGCGGAATCGACGCGGTGTGTCTGCAGAGAGATGTCGGAAATTCTGGTCTTTAAGGGAATAGAAAAGAAGTCCAAAGGCTGTGTCACAAACAAGATTCAAAATGAGGGGGATCCAAGAAACCTCGCATATGTGTTCTGAGGTTCCCAAACTCCCGGAATAGGCGCATGCACATGAGTCGGCCAAACATTGGAACCAACTGCAGATACCTAGGCGAGGTGGGGGACAATCTTTTCGGATCTACATTATCTCTTCGAACACATGCAGATGTGGAGATTTGTGTTTTGGAATGATTGGTTCCAGGTTATGCAAGAATGAAAAAAGGCTTGTCGCTAATGCTGTGCCTCAGCGTATCGCTATTGGCAAGTTTTGGCTTGAAAGTGCATGCGATTGGAAACTAATAAATTTTTACAAGCCCAAATTTCTTAACCAAGGCAGAGGATTCTTTCTCTTTTCTTGAAAAGAGCTTGTAAAACTAAATATCATACAAAATTTCTCAACATTGATTTATTAATCAAAGGCTATTCTTAACTATTAGAGTCTTTTCTACTTAAATTTGCCTTTTCTATATAATTTAACCTTACTCTTTTAAGGTTAATTAGTTAGACTAACTAGTTCTAATAGTAGACTTTTGTAATTCTAAAATCTAACAAGTTTTATAGTTTAATTTTATATTTTTACTAAAGTAGACAAGTAATAAAAGCTCTGATTTGTAGATCAGAACTTAGTCTATAGCTTTATATTAATCTGAGTAACTTGACCTCTCCCTTCTACTTAACAAATTCAATTAAGTGTAAGGGTTACAAGGTTTATAACGAGGCCTTATAGGATCACAGGGATTTGTAGTGTTCACAATAATAAACAAAGTATTAGGAGGCAGTAACAAGATAGAACTTGTACCCTTAAAGGTTAAAAGAATCGCTGATTTTTCCAACATACAGCAAATTAAGGAGATATAGTGCGAGGCTGCTAGCCTTACTAAGGATTAGGTCACTGAACCATGGCCCTTTACTCATTGCCCCATAGTAGGCCAGTAAGGACTGTACTGACGACGGGGCCTTACATTAAGACTCTTGACTAACGAGCTTGAAAGAAAGAAAAAGCAACGACGTCGCAGAATTTCAACATTTGGCAAGATACATCTACCTTGACTCATCAAAGGATCACCTGATGGCTATATAGTTGCGGCGCTAAATCGAGTCCTCGCTTATACTATCTACTTAGAGGCGTGCATACCAAACCAACAGCAGACTTTAGAAGCTAATTATGAAGGAATTGTTGATGAGGTCAACTATTTATAGGCTACGTAACCGCTGCTCGGTTGCTTTAAGCGATACCAGACTTAGCGCTTATGCTAAGCACCTAGCCTTCCTCAGCCTCCCTAACATCAGGGCCAGAGATTCAGAGGTATCTAGACGTACACTCGGCAACATTCTACTACTCGTGCCGACAAGAACTTCCATGTTTGGCTGTTATCTGTATCTATTCAATAAAGGCAGTCGTGCTTGTCCAGTGTTAGACAGCCAAGCATTAACATCGCACTCATACATAGGTTGCGTAAATCGAATAGTGCTAAGCCTGGAATCCAATAACAATCATGCCATTACCGCGCGCATACTGTGACGGCCAAAATGAAACATATTACATATCAGATTTTTTAACTTGAGGCCCAATCGTTGAGATACGTTGTTAATACTATTTAAGAGCAAGTAAGCACCTCGGCCAAAGGCATTGCCAGCAACCATGAGATCGACGAACCAAATTGTGCAATTCAACAATATTGCGGCCTTTATGACCGCTGACAGCGATTTTTGGGTTACTAGTCGCTTTGAAAGGCTTCATTTAATTAACCTTTTATTTACTCAGCACTGTTTGACGAGCCTTGAGGAGGAGATTAACGACCATCTTCTATATGACCAGTCCCTGATAAGAGGGGAGTCGTACGCAGAACCAAAAAGGGATGCAGAAAAAATTCTTGCAGAGCTTCCAAATGCTATCAGAGAGTATAGTATGGTTACCACCAAAATGTCACCACAACGTACTGAATAATAGATCTAGCCGAGGCCATCTCATCTTTAGCAGTGCTCAAGAAGAGCGAAGCTCCCGCCCCACATATTGTAGGCGCCCTGAGAGAGGGTGTACCCGAATCTTCAGCTTTCTCTAAGTCGCTTTACTTTCCCTATAAACTCGAACTTTCAGCCTCACGTCAACTATCTGTAGGGGCCGAACCAAAAAATTGGATGTATAGGTGTGTTGCAAGACATCAGTTCCTAGCCCGTATTTTTGAAAAAGTCAGAATCATTTCATGTTTTTCCCATACTGTCTTTATACCTAACAAATCATAACAGGGGCACAAAGTGGGACAGGTGGCCTATACGAAGTTTTCCGAAGAGCTGCTAAGAAAGACCGAGTTTGGAATAGTCGCTATTTTTCTATGTTTGGTCCAGTTACTGCCAGTGTTAGCCTTGACGTTGGTATCCAGTCAAGCAGTTCGGCTTGCTATAATAATCATTCTCATTGGTCTCGTGTCTATACTGAACACATTGTTCGCAAACGCTGTGCGAGCCACCAACTTCGGAGCCATTGCAGCGTATGTTGTTTTAATCGCCATCTAGTCTTTGACTCGATTGTCGCAAGAACAAACGAATGCTGATTCAGACACAGATACTCTGCTATTGTCGTCGTATTTATAAGTCAGGATAATCAGAAATAGGAGCCTTCAAGTTTTTACGTCGCTATTTCTGTCACTTGTCTGTTCTACTACATCGACGTCTTCTTAGGCATAAATATTGTAGTTGGTTTCATTTTCACTATCTGTGATAATTGGCTCCTCGGTAAACATTGGAGAAGCTTCGCATGTCTTCATGATGAAGTTTTTCGCCCGAAGGTCAGAAATTAACATGAGGATGTTCATCGTGGGATGGTTTAGGGAACTGCTTGATTCATGATGAGTTATTTAGACTGTATTTCTTGCAAAACTAGCGCAAACCAAAATTTCAACTTAACGCCTAAGAAAACGATCCTCTCCCGAAGCAGTCCTCCGTATCAGTTCCGTGACAGTTTGTTCATCGCCTTCCGCTTTGAAGTCCAAGTTAGACCAATCCCCGTTGCCCAAAGAGTCGACAGACAAATGTGGGGAGACACACATTCTCAACAAATTCTTGTCAACCCAAACTAGCTGAAACTCATCGGAGGCGGACGAAGCAGAAGTACCTTTTACAGCGATGAAATGTTTGCCGTTTCTTTTCGATATTTCTAACCTTTGGCTAAAGCTGTCTCCGTAGAAGATACCTTCGATATTCTTGCTAATTTTAGGAGCGTGTTCGATATCGTACTGGATCTTCTCCATCCTTTTTGTCCATTTCCGACGAGACTCTACCATTGCCAGGTTTACCATATGCTTCACATTACTGAGTTGTCCAGGCTTCTGAGGTCTCGTACCCTGAACCGGTCGTTGAGCTATCTTTTGAAGGATAAGCCGTAAAATATGGTCAGCTGAATCGACAGGACCAGACGTATCTGTTAATACTGTGACCACAAAACTCTCCTCGTTCTCGTTTAAGTGAAGTGCCGTAGCACAGCCGCAGCCAATCGCTGATCCAGCCATGTAGTAGACTGAAATCATGCATTCTTCCTGTTTTGGGAGGACATTGTATGTGGAGAACAGTTCGTCAGGAAATTGTAATCTATTCGTTGATAGCGCTCCAATGGTAGAGTGGTCTAGTTTGGTGAAAAGGCCAAGTGCAGTGAAATGGAGGAGTTCTGTCGCTTGGTAGGTCATCTTCAATAGTTTTTGGAGGCCACTGATGTCAAATCCTGGTAGAGGTGATGAATCGTAGAACGTATCAATAACGAACTTGAAGAATGTGTCGAGATCTTTAACCGTACTGTACGCACCAAGAGCCGCAGCCTCTGCACCATCGGCTCGGTACGTAGGCTGTCTTATTTCATGAAGACAACCTTGGTCGTCAACCGTCCAACCACTATTTCCCATGGTTCTGTTGGCTGGAAGCCCAATAGAAGTGGAGCCCATTTTAAGTCGATTGAACAGCGTATCGTTCATAAATGTATCTAGGCTATTTTGCCATACTGCTTCAATAACCAATGCGACAGCCACGTAGTTGACGTTGCTATAACCTGCCCAAGTCTTATTTTTGTCAGCGCCCTCTTCTTTATCTGTGATAGAACTTAACAATTCGTCTCGGGCCTCTGTCTGAGCCATGAGTGGCGTACCACAAGGCCCAAATAAACGATGATTGGCAGAAAGGAAGCCTCGGCTGTGCGTCAAGAAATGATATATCGTTGGATTTTCCGGTATAGCTTTCATCTTGACTGTGCTATTTTGGTTATACACCTTTGTTAACGGCTCCTCCCCGATATCCTTGAATCCAGAATATTGCTTCTCCGGCACATTTGGTGCGGAATTCGTTTCGATAGCAATTATCACCGCAGCAGCGATGAGAATTTTTGTGATGGATGCAATATGAAACATCTCATTCCCACTAGATGTGATTCGTGGTTTTCCAGATTCCGTCTGTACTACAATAGTTCTGGTCTGGTGTTCCAGCACATTGCTCTTAAACTGTCTTCGTATAGATATTCCCGCGCCGTGGGTCCCACACGTTCTTAATATGTCTATTATTTCTTTCTCAAGCTCGTCGTCATATACGGAGGATGGGATTGGTAGGTCGGCAGTTCGAGACGATCTTCTCTGGAAAGGAAGTGGGGTTAGCTTTTGTTCACCCACGAGCATTCGGATTTACTTAATGCACGCGCAAGACCTACTTTATGAAGTATTTTCTTCATTCTGTTCATCGTGAGATTGACTTAGGAAGAGCGACCACTCTTTCACAGTAGTTTACCCTCCATGGCACTAGTTTCGGGCGGTTCTCTTGACTCTCGATATCTAGGAAGCCCGAAATAGTAAAGAAAGTAACAACACGTAAGGACGTAGAGGTATGCTACTATAATTAAGACTGATAAAAGTGGGAAAGGAGGACAGATGGGCTAAGGAGAGGCAGGGAAAAGAGGTCAAAGGACAAGAAAGAGGGGGCGAGTAGCTCAATAGCTGATGTCCAGTGACCACCGGACAGCTGGAAAGTCACACTAGGGTATCATTCCGTTGGAAGGTGGCTTAGTATGTTGGATGGCCAAGCCTCCCGACCACAGTAGCTAGCGCTCTCCTGATGAGCACTCGTTTTCAAGCCAGAATTGGGGTTTCGGAATCGGGAGGCCTTGTGAAAGAAGAAGCGCATTGTTAGAACAAGTTTGACCTTGAGTTATTAACTAATTCATTAACTGAATAGCTGACTGACTGACTGGTTGCAAAGTACTTGAAATAGGGCTTTCAAACCACTAGGGTGATAGAAGTACGGTACGCGCTAGGCATTTGATCGGAACCACAGAGAGTCAAAGGCTCATCCTAGTCCAGTCTCCCACAAACCAACAACAACAAAATACCCAATCACTTCATCTTAATATGATCTCAGGACGAATGACATTATGTACAAAGACTAGTATTCGGTGTCTAGAACCGTTTCTACGCATCTGGGCGCAAGCGGTAGTCTTCCGACCTCGGTCAAAAAGGGACTGAGAAACAATCTCTAGCTTGGTCATGTAGAGCGTTATTTAAATCACGGCAAGAATCACGAACCTTCGCGAAATCAAATGCTAATAAACATGCAGGTACCTGGGCGTCCGATCGGTCTGCTAACCTGCGCACGAAGAATGACTATTGCCATCGCTAGTAATCTACAGAAGTAAGAGTAACAAGAACCATAACCGTGATTCAAGGTCTGTTAAATCATTTCACAGCCTGTGTCTTCTATTTCAGCGAGGTTAACAAGACGTATAGATGGCTATAATGTCGAGTACGACGCGACTAGCAATAGTTGATCCTAGTACACGATGGTTCTCCTCCTCCTCCTCCTCCGCCGCCGCCGCCGCTTCCTTCTCTTTACGCGTTCCCAGGATATTCACAGTTACAACGTGATGCCTAGATCATCAGCTATGGATTCGAAACGCTGACACGTTTCTCTCAACAATCCCCGCGAAGCTTGACACTCGTGAAATCCAACCTCCCCTGCTTGGTCAATACAGGAAATAATGTAAATATATGCAGAAAGGTCTACAAAAACACACGCATATATAGGGTGTAGAGAGTCTAAGCACAGAGCGATGTTCAAAATCCAATCAGATTGGTCGTCGACAAGCGAGACCTATCGCCCCAGCAGTTCATGCATGGTGTTACTGCACAGCAGCGATCGGGCCGCCAACTCAGGTCAAGGAACGCGTGCTGCAGAGGCATCAATGAATAGCGAATCACAAGCAAACACGTCAAACACGTTTGTCGGGGCGGGAGGCGGGTGCGCGGGTACAAAACCTCATCTCTGTGCAAATTGTAGGGATCCCTTTGCCAATTCACCATATTTAGTCGCCATGTCGGGTGCTGTTGCTCCTGGTAAGAAAGGGAAGGAGATCGATAAATTCACGATGGATGGCGAGCGACCATTTGATTCTTACCTTGCCAAAAAGAAGGACGAAAAGGAGCTGAAGAACAATCCCGGCCTTCTAGCAGAATTGCACGGGGAGAAGGCCGTGGCATCTTCTAGTACTCCCAAGCCTAAGCGGAAAAAGTCTCGGGTGTGTGCTTAGTCTACAATACATTTCTAGATTGCTAATTTGCAATAGTGCGTAGTATCGTAGGCTAGAGCCCGAACTGGTTTGATCATCACGTTTTCTGCGGTAAGAACGACCTGTCTCACCGATCAGTAATCTATGGTCACTTTGATTGCTATGAGATCGAGCTAAGTGAAGGTATACTGATCGCGCAGCAGTCAAATGTTACAGCTTACCACGAGCGACAATTCTACAATAATAGAGACAGGCTACACGATTCGACGTTTTGATTGCGTAGACTAGACTGGTATTCAATTGTAGTAACTGGAAATAAGCTGAACATGCACTGTTGGAAGGAATCTAGGGGACACATTCGCTGCCATTTCCATGCGCTTTGTTATTATACATTCGTTTGTTTACATCGTCATCGCACGTTCACACCTATATAAATCCATGCTCTATGTTCTGAACAACTCCCTTGATTTGTAACCCCTTGTATATTCGATATCAACTCCTATCGAAACAATTGCGGACAACCTGCACCTCACATGTTCTTGTTATGTTTCTATACAGTACCCTACTGAGTAACTTATGTAGCTTTCAACGAAGCCTTTGTGCAGTTCGTAATTCTCCAACAAACGAACAAGACCATAAGATATTGACGAACGACTGCGGTGCTCTTAATGTCTGCGACAGATTCAATTGCTCTGTGTAACATTAGGCTCACAGGCGATAATCTGACCGTGCAGGGACCGCTGTTCCCGTATACCGTGTACCCCGTATCCGACAATGTGTTTGCTCCCAGCTAGCGTGTCGGGCCAGGAACTACTATGGTATGCTTCACTTTCGTTGTAAAAACCAAAGGCAGTTGATTCTTATGCGACTCGGCTGGAATGGTCGGTGATATGGGACGCCTCGTCCTCGTGGGAGCGGATGGTGAGCATGCTCTAGGTGATGAAGGACGGAGGTTGGCTAGCGAGCGTGTCTTCGATGGACAATAACGAAGGTAAACATCGAGTGAGAGTTCTGAATGTAGTTATATAGTTGCAGGTGCATGCGGATCCTGATCTAAGCGGAGGTGTCGCTCGTCTTGGTTAAGCAGAGACTATTCTGCGCCTCATTTAACATCTAGGCCGGGCGTCCTCGGAATTGGTGATAGTGACACTGATATATGCAATGTCATCGATAGGGAATGTGGAGTGTGGTTAGGGGGTATGTTTGACTAGAAGACAACGCAATCACGCCCGGAGCAACAAGGGCAATGCCAAGCCTAATCACTAGCCACAATGCCACCAGCGCCACATTGGCTCCACTTGCTTCTGTTGATCACAAGCTAACCTACACTTTGTATACATAGGGCAGATTACTTCTAGGTCTTGATTCCCTGCTGTCTTCTTGTTACCTGTTTTCACAACCTCACTAAAGCCTCTATTCTTTAAGTACCACTCCGTTAGTGTATAACGCTATTTATTCCTAGATGTTGATGCACATTCAACCCTGCTAGAATCTTCAGAGCAAAAGTGTATGTGCGTCGAAATTTCATGCTTACTGATGGCCGTATGCCTAATAAGGCTTGCTCATTCAACAACTGTCGAATAGAAGACTAGTCAGCTAAACACAATTAGGTATCGTATATCATAGCCTTGGTATGTTTTAAGATCTAGCGCATGGCAATGGGTAGAGTGATCAAACAAGTAGACAGTCAAATTTCTCTAACACTCTCTTTCCTGCTGTGGCTAGTATGCAGCGCTGCTTTGCTCAGGTGCTAATCACCCTCGGCTCACCCACCCCTCAGGCTGCTCACTTGCTGCTCAGTCACGTTACCCTGCGCTCCCCTGACAGCCAATCGTACTCATTTATGAGTCGGACATACCCTCACGATTTCATCAAGTCTAGACGAGAGAGGGTAGGTTTTGGGCTTTGGGGGCGTCTTGGAAGGGGGGACAAGATTGTCCCCTTAGGGCTAGGGACAAAATAGGCCCCCTCGCCATGCGTCCCCCAGCGACCCACAACGCCAGCACCGTCTTCTTAGCAAGGTGGCTTGTGCTATGCCTCTGTACTATAATGGCCCGGTTGTGCTGTTGGGTCAAACCTACTTGACTACCTCAGCCATCACTGCAACACTGTCGTCTTCTTGGCAGCATCACTATTACTTTTTCAACTTTGTGCTATCTCTTGTTCTATTTCTCACACTGTAGCCTCTCGTACTGTGAAAATGCTCCAGAAGATTTCGACAGAGGCCTTCTTTGAGCGTGCCGGGTAATACTGTGGCTATAGAGAAGAAGAAAGACCTTGTTAATGGAAATGAGTCTACGATGATATCTGCAAGCCCATCACACCTCAGTGACATGAAATTTTAACGCTAGATATAAGAAGTTGAATCCAGGAGTGAGTCCAAACAATATTGAGACGTCCAAGGACTACGTTATGTCCATTGCGCTTGGAATCGAGGGTGTATATAGTAATGAAAAGCCAGGCTTGTGGACTGTAGTCTAGTACTATAGAGACTTCACCGTTAGCTGGAGGCGAGCTAGGATGGAGGAGGAACAAGAAAATGAGGAGAAGAGTGAAGAGGGGGAGAAGGAGCTAGGGAAGGTAATAAGCCCAAACGTGACGCTGTCCACTTCAAACGTGAGTCTACCGCAGCCAGCTAGGCGTTTTAGAGCATTAGTACTAATTGCATAGTACAGTTCATCAAGTACGAGCTGTACAATATCCTTGAACTGCCCTATCGAAAGAGACTGCGGCGATACGGCACACAAATTCATTTTCTTCACGCAGGAACACAATGGTGGAAGAATGATAAGTTTGTGTTTCCAAAGCCGCGGCGTAGAATCGAGATTTGGGCTCTCATTATGGCCTGTATTTTCAGCACGTCAAGAATAAGCGAACAGGTAGAATCCACATGTCGCCTTGGATCTGGTAGGGGCTTACGTTTTCAGATAAGTCCGTCTTAAAGTAGCCTACATGAACTAACAGGGATGGGTTAGAACACAATCTTTACTGTCTTTCACAACAAGTGCGGCAATGTAGAATTTGCTGTACAGCTCCAGCGAGACGCGAAGTGCATGATGTTCACTCCAGACAAAAGGTAAAATCAATTCTTATTATGCACGAATCTAAAAGCTAATTTCGAAATAGACCAGAGCACGTGTTGCATGAAGGTGTTGAGACTCGCCCGCTGTTTTGTAATCCAATGCTTGTGATAGTCGCTATGTGCATGGCAAAAAATGCATTCAGAGATTACGAGTCGATAGACGAAGTTTTGGCACTAGAACCTCCAGGAGGTAAGTAAATGATTTAACTCCACTGGAACCTAAGTATGTAGGACTTTTCGTTTTTTGATGGGAAGATAGAGACCGCAAGCGCATTCGGCCGATATCTTCGAGAATGGGGCTTTCGTGCCGGCTACAACGAACCCCCGACGGTGCATGATTTCAGAGCAGAGGGTCTGATCCTTACAGGTACGTATACTGTTCCATAGTGCTCCATATACCCAACTTACGCTGTGTGCAGACAGAAATTATTCGCAGGACACAAGAATGAAACAGGGTGGACAGCGTGACCCAGCAGTGTATCGTGATCATTACGCAGCCAACAATGCCGGAGTGGACCGTCAAGCAACCTTGTTCCACGACAGAGACCATCGCACTGACATTGCGGATCTTTTCCGTTCCTTGCTTCTCACTCGGAACCCAGAGATGTGGCAGTCACTGCCAGCAGAAAAGCGGCACGAGCTTGAGCAGAGCGCCGAGTTCAAGGACATTGCAGCAAAACTTGAGTATCTTTCTTTGGACGACGCACTATCAAAGAATAAACGCAAGGAGTTGCAGGCCCGGAAACGAAAGCTGATTTCGGAAGCGCTTCGTAGGAGGGGGGAGAGCAGCCTCCTCGACCCGCGAGCAAAATCAACGCCTATACAAAAGAATGCCCTGGCCGTCACAAAACCATATTCCAACGAGCGCGCAAACTCATGCCGGTGTGCGACCGTCTGGCGTCCAGTATGTTTATCGCGGCCAATATACATAGCAATGTAAACAAGGCTATCCTCCAAGATCTGATTAAGATCTATTCGCAAGAAGAGGAACTAGCATTCCGACCAGGTCTCGAGCTGGAAAAATGCTACTGTCCGAAAACAGGCTTTACACGAAAGATTGACAGGTACGCAACCCCCGACCTACCGTTCATAATGCGGCATCTTACTAGAGAGTTTTCAATAGTCGACCGGCTGCCACACAGTGGAAACACATACACTGTTGCCATCGGAAGTGGCTCAAGAAAAGTTACGAGTTCGTAGGGTTTTGCTTCCTCTGTAGCAGATGGTTCGTTGATCAAGAGAAATGGAACGCTCATTGCCAAGCCCATTTGGACAAGCCTGAAACGATCCCCACGCAGTGTAACCCACTAATTTATGGAGGAACGCTTGCTGCTTTGGGGCTCTGTCCCAACTGTTTGGGCGATGAGTCTCTCCCCCCAGAAATGCGAATGCGGCAGTTCCCCGAGACGGCTGAGTGGAAAGACCATATCCACAATCAGCATTCTGAAGATTCCAAGTCGCCGGTATGCCCTCTACGCAAGTTCCATTGTAGAGAGTCATTTATGTCATTGCGTGAAAAACACAGCGCGTCGTAGAAGATTATCTTGCTTAATACGTTCCAATGGCGGACGTATCTGATTAAAATAGCATTTTTCTGCATAATCATCCGCAGATATTTCCAACTGTGATCACATATGACTGATGGGGCGTGTGCCGTGAGATGGCCATTTGTTCGCGAAAAAATTAGCATCGCCAACAATTCGTAAATTTGCGCGTGTGAAGCACTCCAATCGCCGTCTTTGCACTGATCCTCTTGAGGTTACATAGGTGGTCGATAATTGTCCTGGCATCACCTTAATGCCGTTCTTTTCTATGTTTATTCTTGGGAAGATAGTGCAAGTGCTAGATGCTATGTTTATCGAGATCTGCAACCCATCGTGTCTCTTTGTCGAAGCTGCGTCGTTCCTCACCTTTCAGATCACATAGCCCGACTTCTCGTAAATCTCTGAGTATCTTGACAGCCTTGCTGAAACTCTCGTTCGACGCATAGCCCTCATCAGTCAAGACACCTTGTAGCTCTTTCCAGAATTCCTGGCTCTTGTTAAAAGACCCCGCCTCATCGTAGTGTTGCCGTATCTCCTCTGCTGAGAAATGGTACGGACATGGTTCGTTAGTACCAAAGTGGTCCCACTCACTACAACAATAGTCAGCCAGGGAACTTAATAGCAAACAGATCAACATACCTCTCAACGCGGATCAAGCATTCTTCAAAGGGAAAGAGACAGTTGTCCCAGGCAGAGCCAACAAAAGCTTCCAATTGCTTGAGGGTCTGACCATGGGGATGTCGCATAACCTTGTACATCAGAGGGTTCTTCTCCGCCGTGGATGTTTCGTACGTGTGAATTAAGACAGACTGAGACACTTGGTATCTGAACTCATCTTTTTTAGCATCGTCGAGTGCTTTGAAGTTTTCAGGGAGCTTCATCAACATTTCAATCCCATAGTCCAGAAGCAATGGGGGATTGGCTCCGATGAACACCGGGGCAGTCCAGGCTCCCTGCCAATCAATTATGCATGATATCCGGGCTTGGTCGTCGATATAGATGTTACCAGCGTGGAAGTCAGGGTGCCAAAGTCTGGGAGAGGCGAGCTCTGGGTCTTCGGGAGTGATATACGGAATTGTAGCTAGAAATTTCTCTAACAAAGCTGTGTGAGCCTCTAGGGACTTCTGCTGTGGACTCATGTACTGCCATGGAGTGTTATTTAGTTCCTGTGGGTTCGCATGGGCGTTGATCCAGTCGATCTCACGACGAGCGACAGACTTTAGGTATTCCGCAGAAGATGTCCCTACAATTATTGTGAGTCTATATCTGAGTTTCATAGATATATAGAAACTTACAGGGACCATGATATTGCATGTCACTGCGCTGTTTCTCCCAGAACTCCCTTCGAGTAATGGGTCCAATGCAATAAGTTGATTCGATGTGACCGACGATATCTTGCGGACCAGTTGTAACGATAGCCGGCTCGCATCCTGCGATACCACTATCTTTAAAATACAATGATCCTAATCTGCCAGTTTGTGTAAGTTAAACCGGCCGCAAATTCTCTGTTGGAGCAAGTTGGATCTTACTTTTCAAAAGAGACTGAGAGTAATTTCCTTTCAACGTCTACAAACTCACGAATGATGTCAGACTTCCTCCGCAGTGAAAGATCCTGCCAGACTTCGTGGAGTTGGGAGCCTCTCGCTTCCTCCATGATAATGTATTCTGCTTGGACAGGGTTTTGGTCGGTAGCACTCCAAGCAAGAACTCGTGGGACGGGTATGTTCAAGATAGTCCGGGCAAACTCCATAGTTGCCACTTCCGATGTAGTGGTTAGTACTCGTGGGCCAGCATTAGGGTGTGGGACTTTTGCGACAACCTTTTGGCCGTCTTCCATCTCAAGGCGATATGCCTTGTTGTAGTTGCCTTCGCCGATCTTCTTGAATGATATACACTTGTTTGCACCGACGGCTTGGCAAGCCGCTTGCTGAAGACTAGGCACGTCAAAACGCTGATATCGGGCTTCCAGTTGCTTACGCTCATTCCATAGCCATCGTCCGCTGGTGTAGCAGAACAAGGGATTTATGTAGATTTGAGGATGGGAGGGCATTGCACGGCTACCCTCTAAAGCGTGTAAGAAGCAAAGGTAGTGCCGCTTTGCGATATTTGACACGCTTCTACCAAGCGTCATTGCTAGAAACCTACAAGTAAAGGAGGCTGTGATACAAGTAGTGAGACAAAGTTAATTAGGTTAACAACACACGAGACGTTGAGACATGCCACCAAGCCTGCAGCCTTTGTAGACTTTCTTATTGGATCACCTCATCACTAGCGCCCCGCTAGACACCTCTAGACTCAGCTACGTACGTCTAGCGGCAAAAACTCAACTGGTACGAGGGCAGCAACATGTGTTTTTGGTCCAGCTCTACTTCAATACTAGGTCTATTACCTAGATGCCTATGTATCTGTATTGTAGGACCCGACAGTGTTTTAGGCACAGCTCTATAGATTCTCTCTATAGACTAAATTCGTTTTTCCTAGGTAGGTTATACCCACAAGGGTCTGCATGTTCATAGAGATTGCTAAAGTGCTATTAGCTACTCGACTCCTAATCTCAACACTAGCTAAGGTTGCAATAGTAAATGCACTGAACTTACATCGCTATAAAAGATAAGGCACTAGAAGCTGCTATTTCAGAGCAATTCAGCAGGAGGAGCAGAGTAGTTAGATCTTAAAGAATGTTATGTGCCTCGAGGTGTGTAATGTGTTCAGGCGCTTCCTAGTTTTGAACCCGGCCTCAGCACACTCTTCTTAATATTCAATAGAGAAACTAACTTACTTAGAGCTTATTTTCAATTATTTAAATAGAAAGAGCCGGGCTTTTACATTAAGCTAAAACTTAGACCTATAGTTACATTATTTAGAGTTTAAGAATTTTATTATCAACGTTAGTAGTGTTCAGTTTTTGCGTTACACTTTTTGATGTTAAGCTATTCTAAAAATAACATATAACACTGTTATGTACAATAAGGAATTAGAAGCATAATAGATGTAGATTCTATATTCAACTAAATAAGCAAAACTAACTCTATAAGCAGAACAGTCTATACAATTAGAGTATTGTAAATAAGTCTAAACTATAGATTATCTACTGCCTTGATAGAAGTCGTCTGTTATTGCTTTGCAACATATCTACTTCCAATTATTCAATACTGCTTGTTGATCTCTGAAAATCTCTATCTCAGGTTGCAACTTAGCTCCTGTTACATACTCCATCAGGGCATTCAGGCGTGGTAGGAGGGAGTTGATACGATAGGCGAAGTATTCATTTGTTGCAGTAGTATTGCCTTGGGGTGGCACTGGTTCCATGACTCGAGGGTGTGCCGTAATATACGCGTTCCACCTGGTCTTCTCTTTGTCATCCGGAGAGTTGTAGATTAGACCTTCTGCCTTTTTGATAGTGTTCAAGAGTTGGGCCCATCTTGTACGAAGGTAGGCGGGATCCGTGACCTGAGCTGCCGCTGGATGGGACGGGGGATTCGGTTGGTAGTAGCTCATAGTAGAGTTGATTTAGGTTATAGGAACAAAGCTGAATAGTGATTAGGCTATGTAGATCGAGTTTATAGCTAGGTACTGATTTCAAATCAGACTAGTAGAGTAGATGGAAGGAAAGTGTGTGAATTTTCTAAGGAGCCCTAGAGGACTTTCTTAGGGTCTTTAATATTCAATTTCCACTGCTAATTTTAGAATTAAGAGGCATAGAGGAGTAGATTGAATCTCGCGAGGCGTTGTACGCATTGGTAAAGTGGCGTCTTCTAGTGCTATCTGAACTATGCAACCTAATTATGTTGTGTTGTAAGGCGAAGAATATCGCACGAATATTTCGCGCACGGTGCAATGAAACGTGTAGCTTCTCACACGCCTGCGCCGTTGACATCCAACACCAAGAGCAGCTGTGTTCTCTTAAGAATATGTATAAATATACTCTCTAGCATCCCGACAATGAACTTCCCAGAGCACCCTCAGCTATATCTGTCAATCATATTAATCAACTTCTCCTGCAATAGCATCTTTCAAACCTATCTCCAACCCCCTTCTACTACTACCTTTTTCTACTACCTTCTTCTACTATCTTCTTATTATACTCTAAGTTGTGCAACATGACTTTTCCCTATAGTTATGCCTCTATCGCAAATCTAGCCACCCTTCAGGTTTTTACACATCAAAACACAATTATTATACTGTCTCCAGCAACAAATGCAACCGAGATTTGGAGCATAGCAGATAATGGCTCAATATCAAGGACAACAGGACAGGCCCCAACTGGCAAATCCTATCAAGCAAATATAGCTGCTAGCGATAAAGAGACATTGTATTACATTGCTACAGTCACTATTGCGCCTTCGATACCTGCATGGGCAAGCACTGTAATTCAACAGGCAGGAAGCAGGGGAAATATTTTGCAGAGAATTGATGCACAGCATCTCCGAACGCAGTAGATAATCTATAGCTTAGACTTTAGTGTAAAAATCTAATAGTGTAGACTATTTTGCTTGTTTTATTAGTTTTGTTAGTTTTGTTATAGTAGTCACTTGCTTGCTATGCTAAGTAGTTTGCTCATCTAGATTATCTCAATATTAATTTAGCTATGCTTGAATTAAAACAAAAAATTATGCTATCTATATACATCCGACTTCTAAAGAAAGGAATATATAGTAAAGAAAATATAGGCATCTGCTACTAGTATAAGCAAGTTACATGCTAATATAGTAATATATATCAAGTATATACGTGCCCAATAGTACTTAATATTAAGGACTATTAATTATAAGAAAGCAGTTAGAGACAAATAAAAGAAAATTAGGTAATAGATTGTTATAGAGAGAATAGATTTAGTTAGGAACAACAACACGCCTTGATTTTCGTACGAAAGTAGAGAAGCAACCTTGCAACTTCCTAGCAAGCGCACTTGGCCGCAGCATAGGAGCATGTTATTATTAAATTTCAAAGGTCATAGCTGCGGCGTTAGTATAATATATGTATGTAAATATATAAGTTGTAATGTTCAAGCGCAAGCACAGACATGTATACATTACATAATATTATACTCTAAAATAGATAAGTGCTAGACTATTAGCCTGTTTGATAAATTTCCAACGCTCTAGTGTTGGACCCAACGCTAAGTCTAATAGCCTGTTCGATAAACTTCTAACGCTAAGTCCAACAGGGTCCAACGCTCTAGTGTTCGCCAAACTCCAACGCGCGTTGGATGAATTGCCCTGCGTTAGAGTATTTTAAAAATATAAAAAACATGCTTTTCCGCACCTATTAGAGGCCTCTATTTTTCCAGCGCGTTAGACCGTTGGACGATTTTCTCCAACAAAATTTCTGATAGGGTCTGAAAATGTTGGACGATTTTGGGGCACCTATTCAAGCACCTTGAGCACCTATTCGAGCATCTAGAAGATGAGCTCTAGGAGATAGAATAGTATCTCCATCTCTATCTCCATCTCTCTCCATCTCCGTCTCTCTCCATCTCCGTCTCTCTCCATCTCCGTCTCTCTCCATCTCCGTCTCTCTCCATCTCCGTCTCTCTCCATCTCCGTCTCTCTCCATCTCCGTCTCTCTCCATCTCCGTCTCTCTCCATCTCCGTCTCTCTCCATCTCCGTCTCTCTCCATCTCCGTCTCTCTCCATCTCCGTCTCTCCATCTCCGTCTCTCTCCATCTCCATTTCCATAGGGAGACTACTCAAGGAGATGGAGATAGAGATAGAGAGAGAGAGAGAGAGAGAGAGAGAGAGAGAGAAGATAGGTGAAATAGTAGTCTATAGTAGGGACCCAGGCCAGATTTCTATCTGAATTTTCTATGTAATTGATCCAGCGCTACTATATAGACTTTTGGCAAACGCGTTGGATAAAACATGTGAACTATCCAGCGCGTTAGAGGATTTATAAGCATGACTAAGGCATAAGAAAAGAACATCCAACGCTAGGGTCTATTATCCAACGCGTTGGAAGTTTATTAAGCAAGCTATTAGTCTATTATCCTTATTTATAAAGGTTTATAGTAAAGAAATATATATCTTTTTATATATTTACTATGAAGTAGTAGCATTAGGCTATACTTTATTAAAGTTATAGAAGGTGAAATATTAAGGTATACTTAGACTTTTGTTTAGGGACTATATAAAGCAAGGCAGATGCTACTGCTTCCTATCAGAGCACTAGTATTTTATAAACAGCATTTCTAACCTTCTTATAGACAACGCTGATTAAAAAAGAACATCTACTAGGATTACTAGCCTATCTGTAGACAACTCTCTTCCTATCTATTGTTTCGCATTTCCTGTTTGACTAAACAGAGTTCAGTTCCAAAATATCTCCTATCTCAAAGTCCGTCTTCAAACAATTTCGAGACGCTCTACCAATCGGCAAAGTTGCAAAGAGGATTGCGAACACAGAACGTAGCCAGCGACTCTGGCCGTCTCAAACTTCCAAGAACGACCAAAAATACAACTTTCGGGCGGACAAGGGTTCCACACTACCGGTTGGAAGTCAAGAGATAATTTTCCAGGCGAACAAGAACGCTCAAAACCAGTGTGTTCGACAGAGCGCGCAAGACAATAGTCACAGGATTGTAGCGAAGGTGGCTATTAAACTCAATAACGGGTCCAGTGACATCACCGAAAATGCCCTCAAGTCTTTCGAAGAAAACAACTAGCGCTCTCTGTTACACTTCAGAATGCCTAGACTGCTCTGAGTTGCTTGCTTGAACCGAACTTCTGCAAGAGGCTGCTAGTGCCAAATTCATCTAAACGTTCGTTCAAATCACACAGTGATACTGCGTCATACGTGCCTTCGTGAACTTGTGATCATGGTCCTACGTTTTTATTGTGGCGTTTTAAGTCTATTGATTTGACTCTTCTCATTTGTAGCTCAAAGTGCCGCTCCTCGAAGGCTCGCGGCCAGTTCTTGCCTAGGGCTTTAATCGGTTGTTTCTTCGCGGACCGCGGACGAGCTATACTAAAAGATAGCGAGCGTACAAACTTGATCCGCACGGGTTGACCGAGCTGAGCCATTAGTAGCAGAAACTTGAAAGGGCCTTCTCCTCCTCTCAAGTGAGATATTGCTAGCTCTGAGCCTGCTCTTCCCGCGAGCGTCATCTGTCGCCGCGATAGCCGAGCGTGGAGACGGGAACATTGCTGTATTCCGATCAAGTGGCATATGTATCAGGCACGCCTGCAGGTAGAGCCTGCACCAGCGCTGGGCTTGGTAGTTCTATATTGGCAGGTGTGGTAGGAGGAGGGTGAGCTCGGGCAAGAAGCCAGCATCTGCCTCACTCTCGACTTCTAAAAAAAGAGGCTGTAGGGGCCTGCCTACCTCTGCAGATAAATCTAGAAAATGTGTTGGTAGAGACTACACGTCTCTAAAACTCAGGAACATCTCTTTAGACTATTGATCTACAATTTAAGACTTCTATTATACTACTATAGTATTTAGGTTAAATTGTTTCTAATAGCAAGAATAGAACTAGATTAAGCTAGTCTGCAATCTTCAATCCATCAAGGTCAGCTATAACAAGACTATATTTAGCACTTTCTACAAGAGCAGTGATGTAATCTGTGAAACAAGTGTTCTTATAAAGCTTAAAGCTAATGATCTCAGCGTCTGTGCTATCCGTCGTTGCCGATGCGATTGTTGTGGTCAGTGAGTACCATCGATCGATTTCAGCGTCGTCCCTTCACTTGAGATAAATGAGGTATATTCAATTCAAAACATGTAGGTAGTCTATAATTTGACCTGCAAGCGTTTTGGTTAGGAAACAAGTAATAATTGAGAGTGGTGAGGAAGCAGTCACTACGCATGTTTCCTCCTACATGAATGACTAAAAGTAGCTTGATTGGTTTCGAACACTCTCATTTATTGACTCTCTCCAAATTCCCAAGCTCGGTTGGCTGAGATTCAGAGGCATATGTCTTTGCCTGTCGAACCTTCCAGTACCAGACGCCGACATACGCAATCGCCATGAGTCCAGCAGTGATACCATACACAATCCAACCAGCTCGAGTGTTATCCGATAACCTCAGACCGGTCCCGATGTTTATTATTCCAAGTATTAGGGTTAATCTGCCTCCCCAAACGTGAATAGATCTTGTCCAGTTGCGATTCCCGTGCGCAAGAAAGTGTCTGTGGTGGAGCCATCCGAACAATGGCATGACGACGACGAACAACATGGCGATGAAGATTCCAAGGATGACGTGACCTTCATCATTTTGCTTCATACAATTCAGTGTCAGAACGCTATCATTCATTTCAAAAGAGTAGACTTACGCCTCCCTGGAGCTTGTTTAACCAAGCTCCCATACCAAGTCCAACAAGTAGTAAGAAAAGACCGAGTGCTTGCCACATCTGGTGCCAACGAACTGTGTTCTTCACCTTCAGAAGGCGAAGTAGAAACACGCCCGTCGGGAACCAGAGAACCACGGCGATGCCAATGATTGTGCCATGAGCGATTCGGATTTTGTTTATACGGGCAATCTCGGGGGCGAGAGCTGCTAAGACAGCAGGGTCCGATTTCGAGAAATCAACCATTGTGATTGTGTAAGATGCGTCGGTTTTGGGTTGTCAAAGTGTGAACAGTTCAGAAAAGACCCGAGAAGAAGCGGACAAGACAGTATGAGATTGATTATGCAATAATCAGGTGGGAATAGGAGGAGATAGAGAAGTATTCGATGACCGCTGCTCCTTGTACTGTGTCGCGCAAACAGCCCTTCTGATACTGTGCTTTTTTATACCCCTCCTATTATGTCCGCAATTTGTCCTTCGCGGATCATTCCCAATCGGCCTCTGCAATTACGAGGCCTTTCTCTTGGTACGATACCGTTACTGGCTTCATCAGTATTCGAAAACCTTTCAGCGTCTGTTATAGTAAGCGCTTAGTCTTGGCTTGAGGCACATCATCTCCTACATGACAACCCTCCCTCCCCTGTCGCTCGGAATATTCCCACATCTCCGCAACAAAATCTGTGGGGATCGATCGGAGGAAAGATCCGATCGGAGCGGACCACCGAGCGTGAGTAAGATTCGGAGGGGAACGATGTACGAATGTACGAAATATGAAACAAAAAATCAGCCTAATCTGACTGCGAGGCTGTGCTGAGTTGTGACGCAGTGCATTAGGCAGGATTGGTTGGGGTTGCAGTATAATTATAGCCTGTTCGATAAACGTCCAACTCTCTAGCATTAGATCTAACATGTGACGATCTCAGGATTGAGGTCGTTGATCACGCGAATGGTGATGATGTATTGAGTATGAGTTGATTGTATGAAGCATGGCGGGGATCGCCATGCTGGAACTATGGAGTTCTAAACTATTACATAAGCTGATTACCCAATCAGACATCACATGATTGAATAGGCACATGATTACATGATTATGTAATTACTAAAAGGTTTCTTAGTATAAGGCTACTATGTACCTAATAATAATAGGAAACCTTTATAAAGGCTATATTTTATTTTTATTTAGTATTAAGTATTATAGGTAGTACTTCTAATCTATGCACCTTACTAAGAGGAGGCTATAGCAAAGGCCTATAATATGCTGAATCTAAGAATACACTACTATTATACTAACTAAAATAAGTAGAAACTATATAAAAGCTACTATATATAAACTACTTATAAAAAAAAGTTATTTAGTAGAATTATACTTACTTAATTATTACTTTATATATTAGAAATTTATTATAGTTATAGCTACTAAGGTTAACTTAGAGTTAACTTAAGAGTTATAAAGAACTACTAAAATATATAGCCTACTACTTAGCTACTATAGAACCTATTAAAGTAGTAGAAAATCTATAATAGCAAAAGTATACTTACTACTAATAATACTAATAAATACTTCTACTATTTATATAAGTATAAAGTGCTTATATATCTTAAGTATATAATTAGTATATAAAATCTTAACTTATATCTTTACAACTACTATACTATACTAGTAAAAAAAAAAAAGTAATTATTAAAAAGTATAGCTAGGCTATAATAGAAGAGGCAAATTAGGTGTACTTACTATTACTAATAAGATAATTAATTTAAAAGCTTAAGATACTAGCTAATAGATTCTAATATACTAATACTAACTATAATTATATATCTACTAATAAAGATATATTTAGAAAGCACTATAAAAAAAAGTATAAAATATAATAAGTTAATAATATAAGTAAGTTATATATAAGTATTAAGATATAAACTTTCTTTTAAATAAGTAGACTATAGTAATACTATAGTAGTTAGGTTAATTAGTTTCTTAATAAAACTAATTAATTATAGTCTATGTGCTTTAGTAAACAAGGAAAATTAAACTATAAAACTAATTATGTAAATAGAATTATAAAAGCCTGCTAGTATAAATAGAATTATAAAAGCCTACTTATATAAATAGGATTATAAAAGCCTACTTATATAAATAGAATTATAAAAGCCTACTTATATAAATAGAATTATAAAAGCCTACTTATATAAATAAGATTATAAAAGCCTACTTATATAAATAAGATTATAAAAGCCTGCTTATATAGATAAAATTATAGAAGCCTACTTATATAAATAGGATTATAAAAGCCTACTAGTGTAAATAGGATTATAAAAGCCTACTTATACAAATAGGATTATAAAAGCCTATATAAATAACTATTTTAATTAATATTATAGCTTAAAATATTAAAATAGTATTAATCTATATTATAAATTTTAAATAATAAATATTTTTAAGTAGTAGTTTATATACTATATAAGAAAGAAGTATTTAAAAAGAGAAAAAGGTTATTATAAAAGTAGATAGAAAGTATTTACTTTTATATAACTCTTTTCCTCTTCTCTTCTATTAGCTATAAATTAATCTATTAGTACTAAGCCTTTTATACTTTCTTCTTTTATACTACTAGTATATTTCTCTTTAACTCTCTTAGAAAGTATAAGCATTAGGCTTAAGTTGTTTAGTAGTATTAAGTACTTTACTACTTATCTAATTATAATAGTCTCTTGCGCCTAGTCTTCTATATCTTTTAGAAAGAAATACTTATTTAGTAGTAATAAGTTCTTTATACATAGAGAATATAATAAGCCTATCTATTTATAAACTACTTAAGCTTTATTATTATATTCTTTAATTAGCTAAATAAATAATAATAGGTTATCTATTAGCATTTATTTAATAACATAGTTTAAGATATATAATAGTATTAATATAGTAAAAATCCTAATACTAAAAGTTACTACTAATATAGACTATTTTTTCTTATATTTAGTAAGCTTATTTATTTTATTCTAATATACTAAACTACTTTAAAAGTAATTAATAACTATATTCTAACTATATAGTATTTTATATTACTACTTTTTTACTATAGAACTTAGGTTTATACTTTAACCTCTTAACTATACTTCTTTTGCTTTTATTTTTACTTTAATAATTAGGCTTTATTTATATATTCTAGCTGCTAGCTATTGCTTCTTTATTATCTCTACTACTATAGCGCTCTTATAGTTTATTACTCTAAAGTAGAGTATCTAGAAGTATTTATAGTCTATAAAAGTTATTTTAGTATTTATAGTTTCTTTATTAAGTAATTTTAAATCTAGTTCTTTAAAATAAGTTAATATGCTAGCTGCTACTTAGCTTTAAGTACTTATATCTAATATATTTTATTTTTT